>OZ025303.1:18851174-18982174 GCA_964019185.1 Maratus speculifer | reverse complement strand
GTTCGAAATAGTGTAACATCATTAAAATGCATTTGAAACTATTTTTTCCCATTGACCGTAATGTAATGGTTATGGTCCCTGTAATTAAACATATATCCAATTTTCATAAAATTTCAAATGACTCGAAAAAACGATGCAACAATTATATATTTTAAATTTCAAGCGAATTGGTTGGGTAGTTTTTGCTCGGTTATATGCGGACAGACGGACGGACTGAATGACGACGATAGATGTTACGTACTTAGGTAAATACGAACGCATCAAATAAATGGTCATTTTTATGATTATATGTGTGTTATCTGTTTTGTAATTTTTACATAGATATGTACTTAATATTGATATAATTATATATATATATGTACTTAAATTGATTTTTAATTTTTCTGCTTTTTTGGATTGAATGAAACCCGGCATTATTTTGAGGCGTTTTATTAGACTTTAGTTTAAAAATACCACTGAAAAACAAGTTGGAAATTTCACGTGAAGCGTAGAAAATGAGGTGCGTTTGTACGATAACGAAGTTTTAGAAATATTCAGATATTGCTCTTACAGTAAACAGTACTTCGGATGCAGTATAGTAGTCGAAATCATTTTTGTGTTCCTGTAAATATGTAGAAAGTAACTTTTGTTACACCTCAGCAACATATATAACATTCATAAAATGTGAAATAGTTTAATATAATTAAAACACACCCCCAAAAATGTTTCCCCGTATAGCATTATGTGGTGGAATACTTTTACTGTGGCCCTGTAATTTGATAATAAATATTCTTTGCATCACAGATTATACAAAATGTATATTTTAGTATATATATACTTCATAGGTTCATGTGAATTCTATTATATTCGAAAGAGTGTAACATCATTAAAATATAATTGAAATTATTTTTACCCATTGGCCGTGATGTAATTGAATACTTCTGATTGTCCCTGTAACTAAACTATATATCCGATTTTCATAAAATTTAAAATGATGTTACAAAATGATGCAACAATTACATATTTTAAATTTCAAACGATTCGTCAGGGGTATTTTTTGGTCTGTTATATGCGGACAGACGAACGGACTGAACGGAGACTATAGATGTTACGAATTTAGGTAAATACGAACGCACCAAATAAATGGTCATTTTTATGATTCTATGTGTATTATCGGATTTGTAATTTTTATATAGCGTGTTATTTATTGTTATTCATATGTACTTAAATTGATTTTTATTTTTTCTGCTTTTTTGGACTGAATAGAGCCCGGCATTATTTTGAGGCATTTTTATTAGACTTTAATTTTAAGATACCACTGAATAAAAAAAGGGTGAAAGAAATTTTTATTTATATTGTCAACAGAAGAAAGTATTGTAATCGAAATTTTTTTCAACTTCCGATTTTCAATGTATTTACACGTTTTTAGGGGTCAGAGATTCCAAAAAACATGTTTTTACAAAATATCTGTCTGTCCTTGTGTCCGTATATTGCCATTGTACCATCGAAAAGTGCGTGAAGATATGTATAGAACTGAGCCAAATTTGTTGTGTATGTTTTTGGCTGTAACAAGCAGATCTTCCTTGAATTTGGAAGTATTTTGTGAGAAAGGAGCATTGTAATAGCACTTTTAATATTATTTTTTCGATTCTTCGTCAATCTATTGTCCATCGGCTCGTACAGAAACGGGAACTTGCGTCCTTCAAAGCCGGCTATTTTCAAGCAGATGATTATTGTTATAATTAATAATGAGAGAAAACTATTGATTTTAATAAATATCACGATCCACATTAAGTCGTTTTAGCTCCGATTAATTGACTGAAGCAGAAATTTAAGATAAAAATCAAAGTTGCTGTAGAATTGAATTAATAATATTAAAGTATTAACATGTGTAACTACTTTTTGAAATATTAAAATGTACATATGAGAAAGAAGAAAGTTTTGGGATTGGCATATACAACTAGTTATGCATTACATTTATGATTTAAATACTTGATTATTATTATTATTATTATTATTATTATTATTATTATTATTATTTATAATAGAAAATATAAAATTTTAATGAATCACAAGTACGTTTCGTACTTATGATATCATGTATTCTTTCAGTATTTTCATTCTTTTAAGTACCTCTGCCGATCATTAATGTATTCTACCACTTCTCAGTTTTCATTTTTTTATTTTCTTACTTGTGCCCTGTAAATAGGGACGAAAAAGGCCATTCTTATAATTCTATGTGCATTGTCTGTTTTGTAATTGCTACATAGAATGTTATTTATTTTTATTGATAGCTAAACTGATTTTAGTTTCCCTGCTTTTAGGACAGAAAAAAACAGGCATTATTATTAAACTTTCAATTTATTTTTAACACTTTCCAACAAAGTTGAAAGGTATTTATGCATTCGGCTTGTAGGCCCGACTGTTCATGCTATAACTCTCATAAATATACTCGGATTTTTATATAATTTATAAACATTGTTTAGGATCACCTATGCATGTTTGGTATTGTATAGGAAGTATGTGGTATTAATAGTTCATTTACAGGCCCACCCAAAAGAATTCCATTACTTTACGATCTACGGGAAAAATCGTTTGTAGAGTATTTTAATGAGATAACGCTACTTTAAATGTAGTCAAACTGATATAAATCACTGAATATATCACTACAAAATGTTTATGATAAAATAGAGCATTCATAGTATTTCTCGTACATTTACAGGGACGCACAAAATAAACCGATTACAGAATTGTCTTGGAGTAGTAATGGCTTGAAGTGCGTTTTCTATTTCGGCATGTGTTTTTTAATGTAACTATTTTAATTTAACTATTTTTTTTTACCCATCACACGTAGTACAAGATAAATCTTGCAATTGTTTTGAAAATCAAAAAAAAAAATTTTTGACGGATTTACACATTTTAGACACTGTAGTTTCCGAAACTCCTATTTTTAGCAAAACATTTTGCCGTCCATCCGTCTGTCTGTCTGTGTATCTGTAAAAGCTCTGTCTCCCGAACAAGAACTAGAGACTTGACATTTGGTATATATGTAATATGTAAAAATGGGACGAAGCCTATTTAATATCAGAAACCTCGATTATCTGGAACAATTTTTTTCGGATATTCGAAATATTCTTTCTGATGAAATGTACATAAAAATTTTTGATATTTTTTTATTTTAAGAAATGAATATAAAATACAATAAAAAGACATAAATTTTACAAAAAATAATGAAGTCGGTCGAATAATTAGTTGTCGAGATATTTGTAATCTTGTTTTCCACACTCTTCGATTTTTCGTGACCCTATATTTGATTCAAATTTCAATTCAAAGATATATTTTGTTTGAAAATGAGACGTTTAATCCGACGCAGTAAACTGTTAGTTAATATGATTATTATTTTTGGCGCGGTAAGGATGTTTCTTTTACGCAATTCGGTACTACTTGAGTAGTTTGGCGTTTTATATAATTTGTCGAAGTGGGTTCATCAGCAGTTCATTAATGCAGCATTACTCTGTATATTAAAAACATTTAAATGTACGCTTGAATTTTATATTATAATTGCAATGCATTTTATAAATAGTTTACACTTGTTCTATTTTCCTATATTATATTATGCCTATCCATGATGGGTAAGTATTACTGTGGCCCCCAACGACTGGTTTTTCTATTTTAATAGTTATTTATGAGTTATGTAGAATTTACGTGAAATTCGCCTAGTTAGCTTTAAGAGAATTTGCAACTAAAGTATGCATGTATTTCTTAACTGAACTAAATTTTGGCATGCATATAGTCAATAGAAATATATCTCTGTCATATACAGGGCTGTTGAAAAAATTAGTATAATTTTTCGATTCTAGATGGGAACAGCTGAAATTAAATTTTGAAATGTGTTGAACGTTTTTAAAGGATGGAAGTAGACTTACTAAACTGTGCAGTCTTGTTCCGTTATTCTAAATGTAGTGGAAATCTCTGCTTGAAGCATTAATTTTCTTTCCTTGTTGTTTACTTATACAACAGTAACTACACACAACAGAATAAATAAGTGAAGTATAGTTGGCATTAGTAATTTAAAGATTATGTAGCGAAAAATTTATAATGCGAACGAATGTAATCGCGACGAAACTTCTAAACAGCAACAAATTCACATGCAAGTAAAATGCGAATGAATTTTTACACGATTGGTGAAAAAAAAAATACTCCCTTTTTTTGCCCTTTCCAACAAATATGAAAAGTGTTCATGAATCTGGTTTGAATGTTTGCTAACTGTCTAATTCTGATGAATGAACTCGGACTGTCATTTAATTCATATTTGTCATTGACGTTTACCATAACATGTCCAGTACTGAAAAACAAGTACATGTGTAATTAATATTTCGTTTACAGGGCCTCTCAAAAAATTTCGTTATGTTACGGTCAACGAAGAAAAATCGTTTGCAGTATATTTTAATTTAATGTTGTTACGCTAATCCAAATATATTTAAATAACATTACTATAAAATGCGTATTATATGATATTTTTAAAACACTTGTCATTTTTAGGTGCGTTCGTAATTATGTAAATACGTAGCACCTATAGTGGTCGTTCAGTCCGTCCGTCTGTCTGTCCGCATATAACAACTCAAAAACTACCCAACCGAATCGTTTGAAATTTGAAATACATGATTAATACATAATTTTGTCGAGTCATTTCAAATTTTATGATAATTGGATGCATAGATCAATTACAGGGGCAATCAAAAGTATTCCATTACATTACGATCAATGGGGAAAAAAGTTTCAAATGCATTTTAATCGTTTGAAATTTAAAATACATAATTATTACATAATTTTATCGAGTCATTTCAAATTTTATGGAAATCGCATGCATAGATCAATTACAGGGACAATCAAAAGTATTCCATTACATTACGGTCAATGGGGAAAAAAGTTTCAAATGCATTTTAATCGTTTGAAATTTAAAATACGTAATTATTACATAACTTTATCGAGTTATTTCAAATTTTATGAAAATCGGATGCATAGATCAATTACAGGGACAATCAAAAGTTTTCAATTACATTATGGTCAATGGGGAAAAAGTTTCAAATGTATTTTATACGTTTGAAATTTAAAATACATAATTATTACTTAATTTTGTCGAGTTATTTCAAATTTTATGAAAATCGGATGCATAGATCAATTACAGGGACAATCAAAAGTATTCTGTTACATTACAGTCAATGGGGGGAAAATGTTTCAAATGCATTTTAATGGTGTTACACTCATTCAAACTTTATAAAATTTATATGCAACTATAAAGTACATAACTAATAATAACACATTGCTCAGTGGTGCACAAAACAGGAATTTTAATATACTTTAGTACATATTAAAATAAAATAAAACTTTCAACGTTTCGCGCCGTCTTCTACGGGCGTCTTCAGGAAAATATTAAATGGAAGGACTACGTTTGCATCTTGTTCGATTTTACATAATTTGTGGTGTAAAGAACACTTGTTATTGATTTACAAGGACACACAAAAGTATTCCATTACATAATGGTATAGGGAGAACATTGTTTGATGAGCATTTTAATTGTAATTCACTATTTACAATTTTATGAGACTGATATATGAGAGTAATATTTTTAAAACTTCGTTATCGTACGAACGCACCTCATTTGCTACGCTTCACGTGCAATTTCCAACTTGTTTTTTTTACAGGGACTCAGAACTGCTTTCAGAAGTATACTTGTGCAACAATAGTTGGAAGTGAGTTTACAATTTGGTGTGTATTTTTCAATTTAAAAAATAATTTCGATATAATTCGATATCACTCGGCGTAACTCGATGTTGAGAACATTACTTAGTATTTATTAGTTCTATCGATCAAATACAGAGCTACACAAAGATCTCGTGTATAATTATTTTTTATGATGGAAAATGATTAAGACGCCCCACTATTGACTAAAAAAGACCCGAGTGATAATGTATAGTCTATGGAGGCTTTTCTTTTCAAATATCTCCCTCAAATTTTAATATTTTGACGTGATTTTCTTTGCATAGGATAGCTGAAGACGATTCACACCCGGCCTAATGTTTACTTTTTCGATTTTAGTGTCAGATTTTTTAAAAAAAAAAACCTTTAACTTTCAGAACCGGTTATGAAACTGAAGCTTCCGAATATAAAAATAATATAACCAAAATAAAATAAGTAAAAACTAGGCCGGTTGTGGATCGTCCTCAGCAATCCTATCCAAAAAAAATATTAAACAAAATATAAAAAAAAATAATAAAATATTAAAATTTAAGCGAGATATTTGAAAAGAACGGCTCCGCAGACTTTACATTATCATCCGGGTCTTTTTCAATAAGTTGTGTGGGCTCTTAAGAAGCATTTTCAGCTGTACTATCCGTTGTTTAAAATAATTAAAATTCAGTATACAGTAGACTCCCTCAAATCTGCCCAGCTTGGGACCAGAGATTTTGTGGATTCTGGAATTTTGCGGTTTTTTGGTCATTGCTTTGTTTACATTTTTTAAAAAGTAATTTGAACATAATTAATAACCCAATTGAAATTATGATGAATTCTTACAATATAATAAATGTAATAAACAATGTGATAAGCTCAAATTATAAAAATTTAGATAACTTTTTAAATAATTAAAATGTTAAAAGGAAAGATCAAGTTAATAATCAAAAACTTATGGTTAAATATTCATTATAAAGATTAAGTATATTTTTCTTAAACTATTCAATGAAACATGCCCCATAAAAATGCATTTCTAATTCACATCAAAATTAAGGTTTAGCCAGACTTATTAATCAAAAAATTTGATTAATAAATAAATATGTTTTGCTTGAAGATTATGATTACCAGTGATGTCAGCAATATCTTGCAACCATGAATTCAGTAATATTAAAAAAAAAATAACAATTAAAAAACAAATGGAATTAGTATAAAGCTAAAAAAGTCAAATTTTGTCCCTATATCTGAACTGAATGTTTCATTGTTTACATCTGTAAATTATGTGCGGATTTTAGAGAGTTACGGATTTTAGGATTGCAGATTTGAGAGAGTCTACTGTACTACAAATTGTATAATAAATGTATTGGTCATAGCGCTGCATAAAAAATTCAAATACGTTTTGACTTCTGGTTGTAATTGATGAAACTGTGTTTTCTATAATGTTTTAAAAGCATTTTACAAATTGTTTATTTATGCATTATTTTTCACCATACTAAAAAGGGAAGTTTAAGTATAGTGTTCTGAATGTACTGAAATGTGTTTCATAATCATTGTCTGACACATAATTTTATGGTCTTTTTTATCTGTTTGTTGTTAATTTTAATATAAAAAGTTAACCATTCTCTTAAAATAGATTTAACTCTAAACTATGCCGTATTTTACATAAAAATTGCTATAAATTTAACGAATATAAATAGATTGAACTGTAATTTATTGTGGTTTTTTTTCAGTACTATTAAGGGATTGCACAAATTTAATATAAATTTGTGTAATATAAATTGTTAATTTTAATATAAAAAATTAAATATTTTTATTCAATAGATTTAAATCTGAACTATGCAGTAATTTACATAAAAATTGCTATAAATTTAAAAAATAGAAATAAATTGAATTGTAATTTACTGTGTTTTCTTTCAGTATCATGAAGCGGTTGTGGAAATATATCGCTATCATTCTAATGGTGGGGGGTATATGATGTCGTAAGATATTTCTAGGGGGAGAGGATCTTTTCTTTTAATATCGATATCATTTTTGATCAATAAAATTTTTCTCTTTTTATTTGCAACATGATCTTTAGTTCAAAATTGTATGTTATCTTTTTTTAGTCTATTATCTATTTTTATGAAAATACAAAGTTATTACATAGTAAAATTACTTAATTCTAAAATATGGAATACCCAAAGTTTGCCTTTTTCATTCTTCTGATTTTTTTCCTCTGATATCATTTAAGTTAGCAATTCGTGTTAACGAATAAGTTAAAAAAAGCCCTTTACGAAATCTTCTGAAATTGAAATCCACAGTAAAATTTTTGATTCCCCTGTTGCCATTCACTAATGCGTTATTAAATCCCACACTCTTCATTTAATTTCAGTGATCGATTTGATTGGATAATTTTTATGACCAGGGCATTTTCCAGTGTTTATGCCTTTATGATTTGGTTGGTTAGTGGGTTGGTTTTTGTCGAGCCCCACTCATAAAACAATATCGTATTTCTACAAATTGCTATTATCGTATTAGAATCATAATATTTATTTTTAAATATTATAATTCTGTTGTAATTTAAATTACACTTTATGGAACAAACTGTAAAACCTTCATTAAAAAAGTGAAATTATATAAAAGCAAAGTTATACTGTTTAGGTCGGTATACTTTTGTCGTATATAACAATGCCGGTACATAACATAATTTCGGTATACAGTAAAACCCCGATAATTCGGATTAATTGGGACCAGACCCAATTCGATTATCGAAAATCTGGATTATCCGGGGAATTGGAAAATATGAAATAAAATAAAACCCCTTTTTGCTAAAGTTATTGAATATTTACAGACAGTAAAAATGTTTATTTTGTAATAAAAAAGTTTGTAATGGTAAAAAAGTTCAAATCCCCCCCGGGACTCTGTGATGTTCTCTCCTCGGAGCCACAAATGTCCCTTCCGGAGAAAAGTGCCTGAATTCAATGCTACAACTTTATACATATAAACGAATTTCTGCAAGTACTATTGTAGAAGCGTTTTGTCACAATAACAAGGAAACAGACCCATAGGTTTACAAAAATCGAAAAGCGATACTTATCAGACAATGGGTCTTATAGGAATTATTTGACTTGCTATCTTGCAATGCTCTAAGTAAAAATGTATTGCGTAGTGATTTTTTATGACATTTGTAAGTGGTTTAAATAGAAAATTGGAATTGCCAAACTTAGTGATACATTGCAGTTTCTTTGAAAAATAACATCAAAGAATTTAAATAAGAATTTTTAAGGTAGTCTTCCGAAAAGATTTCAGAAAAAGTTTTTTTAAAATTCAGAATACGACGATGAAACAAGTTAATGTTATGGAAATTAACCAATTGCTTCTCAAACTTTAAAAAAAAAAAAAAAAAAAAAAAAAAAAAAAATAACCAAACTGATTTGGATCATCCGGAGATCCGAATTAACGGGGTCCGAATTAGCGGGGTTTTACTGTATATAATATATGGTATGTCTGTATATTTAATGCTGTTATATAACAATGTCGTGTATCTTCAAATTGCTATTATCATGTTAGAATCGTGATATTAATTTTTAAATATTAATTTTTATATGTATTTTATTTTATATTATATATATATTTTATTTTTATATATAATTTTTTATATATTTTCCCTTCTGCTGTAATTTATTGAGCAATCTCTAAACCTTCATTAAAAAGAGTGAAATTATGTAAAAGCAAAGCTATAGAACCGTTAATTAATAGAAGAAACTAGGTTGCAGGAAATCAACACCTCTAAAGATCGATAATTTTTATCATTTAACCCTTCCTAAACGCCCTTTCAAAGTAGATCTTGTTTTCCCATTCTTTTGTATGCAGTTATCTAAACTTGCAATCGAGGTGTGCAATTTTTTAGAGCCGGATTCGTGATATCAAAAATCATTATCTTCATTACAATTGTTACAGTTCAAAATCACTCTTTTACAATCAGTTATTGATAGGTGTTTTTAAGAACAGGGGAGTCATTGGGACGGGAACAAAAGGTTGCTAGTTTTAGAACCTCTTTAAGTGATTTTTGAAGGACGAAGCCTATCGAATTGAAAAAGGAAGGGAAAGTTTCTAGTGCAGTTATCTCCCCCATCTTCAGTCGTAAAGCTGTCAATTGATTTCGCGTTCGATTTCTCTCTTGAAGTTCAAATTCAGTGCACTGTTTGGACTTTTACAGTTCAAAGTCACTCTTTTACAATCAGTTATTGATAAGTATTTTTTTTAGAACAGGGGAGTCATTTTTATGCGCTTCAGAATTTTATCAGTCTGTTTGTATTACGTGATTGTTTATAGCATTTGATAAAATTCTAATTTTTTTAAGTACTAGCGCCTTACGTTTTTATTTCAGGTTGATCCAAATCTATCATTATCAAAGCTCCAATTCAAGGTAAAAATTATTTTTTTTAACTTTCTTTTTCTACTGCTTTAGTTCAAAGATATTAATTATTAAAATTGGAAGAGATATGCTTATTCAAACTGCTTATAATCATTTGAGAAATTTTAGACATTATTTTTATGATTTAAGTACATGTTTTGCTATAATCGCGAATGTGAAATTACAAATATTATGTTTGTTAATAATATGATATCATATATTCTTTGAAGAATATTAATCATTTAAAGTACTTTTAGCAATCTTTAACGTAGCTAATCGCTTCATACTTTTACATGAATGTTTCAGTTGTACCCCATCTTTAAAACCACAAGTAACGGCCATTTTATCGATTGCCTGTACATTTCACC
This sequence comes from Maratus speculifer, assembly GCA_964019185.1. Lineage (NCBI taxonomy): Eukaryota > Metazoa > Arthropoda > Arachnida > Araneae > Salticidae > Maratus > Maratus speculifer. The sequence continues at coordinate 18,971,701 of OZ025303.1, read as the reverse complement.
TCTTATGACTATTATTTATTACTATACAAATCGTTATTTAGTTTTCTTAAAATTTTCTAACAAAGTTGAAAGGTACTTATGACTTTGGTTGGTCTGTCCGACTATCCGCGCTCTAACTCTCGTAAATATACTCGGATTCTCTGGAGCTTTGGATGTTATTGACATTTGAAATAGCACGAAGTCTATTTCAAGTTAAGTTTTTAGCATGTTTAGTTCAATTACAGGAATAGTCAAAAGTTTAAAATTATAGGATGGACAAGAAGAAAAAATAGTTTCAAATGAACTTTAAAGATATTGCAGCTTTCATACATAATAAAATTGATATTCATTAACGAAGTGCACTAAAATATGCATTCTTTAGAATACGTGGTGTAAAGAATAGTTATTATTTATTATTAATAGTTATTATTATTATACTAAAAAGAATCCCATTACTTAATGATATAAGAGGGAATTGCTTGCGGCCTATTTTCAGTATGTTAAATTATTTCATATATAATGAAACTGATATACATCACTGAGGTTTATTATAAGTTATTTCATGTAAATTACCAAGTGCATAACATACACAGGGACACAAAAGAGTTTCGATAGTATATTCTCTCCGAAATAATGTATATTAGAGATGATATAAAAAATGCATTTTTAATTTATGATAAGTTCTTTTATGTTTCATTATATTTAATCATACCATATCGTGCGTAAGTACTTTAATTAATATATAAGGTTACACCAAAGAATTTGTAAAGTTTATAAGCCTAAATTGCTTAAAGGTGTTTTTTTATTGAGTTATGTATGTATAAATTCGTATAATAAACTAATTTAATGTACTAAGAATGTTTGTAGATTGTAGGTAAAATAATATACATGACTTCGCAAGGAACTTGATACATGGCCGTATATGGATGATAATTTATTAAAATGTGATTTCAGTAGTAATTTTAAGATTCCTTTAGTTAATTAAAATTTAGATAATTAATGGTTTGAAATAAAGTTATTAGTTCAACTGCTGGGCTGTATCCAATTATGTTTCTATCTTTTAGTATAAAATGCTGAAAGAGAAATTTCAGCCTGTCGTCTGTTTTCTTGCTAAACTAAAATTTTCCATTACATGGTATATATATATAAACCTACAAATCAAGTATAGGACTGTTCAAAACTATTAGAATACATATTTTCCATGTTTGATCCGTTTTCTAAAACGGATTAACTTTCGGCTAATTACTTTAACGGCTAATTAACTTACTTAACTTACTTCTCAAAACGACGAAGTATTGTTAATGATTTTAGAAAGTGTTGGAAAGTGTTGTTTGTTGAAAAGTTGTGTTTCATAATCTATGCTTAACGCATAACTTTTCTTTCTTATTTTGTTATTATTATTTTTATTTTCAACTGTTAAAATTATTCTTATATTCTTCCATTTCAGTCTGAAAAACAAATATTATTCTGTGACTTCATAATTAAACTTTCATTTTTTTTTCTCGTAAAGCAATAACTACGGAAGAAATTAAATAGAAGCACAATAGTATTAGTATTACTAATTTAACGATTATATAGCGTAAAAATATAATAACAAGTTAGAAATTGCACGTGAAGCGTAGCAAATGAGGTGCGTTCGTACGATAACGAAGTTTTAAAAATATCACTCTCATATATCAATCTCATAAAATAGTTAATTACAATTAAAATGCGCAACAAACAATGTTCTCTCTATAGCTACTCATTATGTAATGGAATACTTTTGTGTGGCCTTGTAAATCAATAACAAAAGTTCTTTGCACAACGGATTATGCAAAATGTATATTATGTACTTTATAGATGTGTATCAATTTTATTGCGTTCGAATGAGTGTAACACCATTAAAATGCATTTTAAACATTTTCCTCCAGTAACCACAATGTCACGGAATACTTTTGATTGTCCCTGTAGTTGAACTATGCATCCGATTTTGATAAAATTTGAAATAACTCGACAAAATTATGTGATAATTATGTATTTAAATTTTCAAGCGATTAAAATGTATTTGAAACTTTTTTCTTCATTGACCGTATTGTAATGGAATCCTTTTGATTGTCCCTGTAATTGATCTATGCATCCGGTTTTCATAAAATTTGAAATGACTCGACAAAATTATGTAATATTTATGTATTTTAAATTTCAAATGATTCAGTTGAGTAGTTTTTGCGTTGTTATATGCGGACAGACAGACAGACGGACGGATGGACGGACTGAACTACAACAATAGGTGCTACGTATTTACATAATTACGAACGCACCTAAAAAAGAAAGAATCTCAATAAAACTTCTCAACAATAACTAGTTCAGAACCAAGAAAATTTTGAAGACTTCATTTTCAGATTAACTTTACAACAAAGTTGAAAGTGTTTGCGAATTCGACTTGTCTGGCCATTTGTTTGTCTGCCCGTGCTTTCACTTGTGTAAAAATATATTCAAACTGCCAATTAGTTCATATATGCTGTTGAGGTTTACCATGGCATGTTTCGTGTAGTGTGTGGCATTAATATTTCGTGTACAGGGGCACTCGAAACAATTCCGTTGTGTTGTTATCAATGATGATAAATCGTTTGCAACACAACTATTCCCGAGAAGCATTATGTATTGTTAATCTGTAAAGCGTAAATATAGCAATGTAAGCTAATAACGTCATTTTTATATTGATATTGAAAAAAAAACTCAGTGAGGATTACTCCCTCACCATTAATTCTTGTCAATTTTGCATCACTTTTACTTAAATTGGGTCTTCCCAAAACCTTATAAAAATCATTGTTTACCATTGTCACGTCAGATCCGGCATCTACAAAGCAATTTATATGTTGCATAACGCTGCATGATGATGCGTTATTCCTAATGCATTAAAATTGATGTGCATCTCAGAGGTTTTCTATAAAAAGCTTAGTATAGAATATAAAGCTTTTAACATTCATCATTCGTTTACAGTAGTGTATTGATGCAAAAATTGCAGGAAAAAAATGTAAGTACTTTCATTAAATAAAGTTTAATCAGAATAATTTAATTATTTTGGTAAAAGCTGATATCAGTTTTTTAAGTAGAAAAATTAATTCAGCAGTAACTTACTGTATTTCATTTGAATATAATTAAAGTAGTAAATTAATAAGGGAAATGTAGAATTTAAAGGAGGAAATGCTAAGAGCTAAACTTTAAAGATATTATAAATATTGCATAGTAACATTATCTGTAAATTGTATGAAATGATATTACATAGCAAGCAGTATTTAAACTATTTAATTAGTTTTATATTTTACTTTATTATTCAAAAAATCCAAAAAGAAAAAGTGCAACAAAATCAAAAATTTGAACAAATTTCAAAAGCAATTACTTATTTTAAGATAATGATAACGCAGCACCGTGCGAAAAGGGGTGGGAAGGGGCGAACTCTCCGGGCGCCCGTTATATACTACAGACGTCATATTTAGGGTTTAGCGTCAAGTTGACGGAGGGGGGAGCGCTAAAAGAAACTTTGCCCCGGACACAGTTTTCTCTTCACACCATCTGGATAAGAGTTTGCAATTTCAAGCAAGACAGGCGTTTGTTTTTACAGTTTTTAAAAATTGGCAAAATAATTAATTCAGGGCATTTTAAAGTACATAAAGTCATCTAAAATATGTTATAAACGCTTCATCGTTGAAATTTTTAAAAATTTACTTAGCAAAACAACCTTGATCATTAATTCAATAGAAATTTACAATCAATATCAAATAACTACTTTCTGGCACGTGTTTTTAGCCCCTGATATGCTATTTTATCCAGTCCACAATTAAAGTGATGTCTCTAATAAATAACGTTACGTTATATATGCCACCCATAAAACGAAACAAATGCATATCATTGTATGGATAAATAGGGATAATCTCTTCAGCAATTTTTTTAACTTCTGAGCTTTGTGCATTTTCTATTATTGGGGAAAAAAGTAGATTTAAATGCCTAAAATAACTTCTTAAGTACTTTTCACGTAAGATATTCATGTTGAAAAATCTCTATTCTTGCAATTGTTTTTACACATAGTCGTATCACTTTGTCAACAATATAAGATATGTTGGGATAACTGTGCCCACGAAGTAACTGGGCCATAGGTTATTTTATGGAAAAAAATGGATATTTTTTTAAGTTTAGGCTTTTGTGAACAATTAATCTTTACTTCTTGTTACAATGTGCGTGAAATTATTCATAATTGTTTCTTTGCTGATATAGGTTGTCATTTTGTTTTTGAGCAGCATCAACTTGGTTGAACTTCCTCGGCTTTTCATTAAAATACTATAAGTGCTTTTATTAAACAGTCTTTTTTTTTAAAGATTAGACATATAACTGTATTACTATTGTTAGGTATTTATGCGTGTTCACTTAATGTTTTAAATGTAAGACCAATGTTCTAGATACTGGATAAATTTTTGAAAAATGGGGTTTATGGGACATATAGTAAAGGTAAGTGGACCATGTTAAATTCGCTTACCCCAATATTTATTATTATTTTTAAGCAACGTCAACTTGGTTGAACTTTCTCGGCTACTTATTAAAACACTCTAAGTATTTTTATTAAACCATCTTTTTTTTAATAATTAGGCATATAACTACATTAATATTGTTAGGCACTTAAGTACAGTTACTTAATATTTTAAATGTAAGACCGGTACACCGTGTCCTAGATACCGGATAATTTTTTCAAGAATGGGGTAACTGTGGACATGTATCAAAGTTAACTGGACCATTTTGAATTCACTTACCCCAGTCGTTATTATTATTATTATTATTATTATTATTATTATTATTATTATTATTATTATTGTTATTATTATTATTATTATTATTATTATTATTATTATTATAAGTTTCACTTACCATAGAAAATTAATTCCTCCTATGGCATTGCTTTTCTACTATCAATAAAGAAAATTATATAATATCTTATATGTGTAAACATGATAATGTTTTTTCTTAAGAAATTTATTTAAATTTATTTGGGAGGAAAGTAATAACTACTGGAAAGTTATTCCGATTCTACTATACCTCTTTGAATTTTTTCTCTACCAGTCGAGGTAATTAAAATATTCTTTCACAACTTTTAAACATGACAACAGTAATTATTTGTTTTTAACGAAAAATTAAATAAAAATTACTTAAAAATTTCAGAGGAGCTCAGGTAAAAATCTGTTAAAAGGAATTGCGATAGAGTTGAGTCTTCTGTTCCATCAGTCATTTCATCTTTGATATTGATACACATAAAATGTACAAGGACTTTTCGGAAAGTAAGGATGCAACCCAGACGATAGGACAGAAAGTTTTTAATGCGCTCGTTGGCAACACTGATTCTAAGTTTTAACCTTTGAATTTTCACTTGCAGTTATTTGTTAATTCTATTGCGATCGTGCTTCGTGTAGCAAATATCCTGTTCGCACTCAGAAAGTTAAGTCACTTAACTTGAAATTTTTCGAAACGGTTGTACCCGGAATCAAGATTCTCACTTGAGCAAGTTTCTGAAACGCACTTAAATCTTTGATATTCTCTTAACTATGAGTTGAGTGAAAATATGCCTTCTGAACATTTAATTATTATTTCTGAATTTTGGAATATTTAATTTTGATTATTAAATTACTGGAGTTGAGTCTTACAAATAATTTTAAACCTTTTCAAGTTGTTATTTGTTTACCCCAGTTTCTTAACACCTGTGTTTGTGGGTTTTCTTGTAATCAAAGGCCGAAAATGGAAAATGTTGAAACTGTTATTTCCTCCCGCAAAAGAAATCAATAGCATGACGAAATAATTTTTTTAATTAAAATATGGTTAGATAATCGTTGTGTACACAAAAAAGAAGTTAGAAGTTGCAGTTACAAATTTCAGAACTTATGTTCATGCCCAGATGTCAGTTTGGCCGGTCAAGTTAAGTCACTTACAATGTTTAGTTAATAGGAACAGGTGAAGCCTAATTCTGGTTATCCCGTTTCAGAAAATTTAATTGATTTAAAAATAAGTGATTCAACTCTCTCAGTGCGTACAGAGTGAAATGCACGTAATGACTGTGTCAATTAAAAATCCCGCTAAATGTGAAATTCGATCCCTGATACGTTTTTTAAGACAAAATGAAAGCATTCAGCGGAAATTCAGCTCATGATGAATTTCCGATTCATGTTGTTACCGGTGATAAGACGTGGTTCCGTCAACATACATCAGAAACCAAATAACAGTCGATGCAATGGCGCCATACGAATTCCCCATAGAATCAAGAAATTCAAAACTTCAATTTCAGCTCGAAAAAAAAATATCAAAATTGAAATTTAACAAATTACAACGACTATTTGGAAAATGATATTTTCAAAGACTACAATTTTAAACACTTATCACTAAATTCTATATTTAAATTAATCATAATACTAAACATCCTTTTTAGGATAATCATAACGAGTCATATATTACATGCACCATGCATTAAACATTAATATTCCTAGACCGATGATAAAAAAGTAGTTTATAGATATATGCAATTTAAACTGTTTAAAATATCCGTTTTTATTGGATGGAGTTCATCAGATTGACTTTTGAACGCCTCCTATTACGTACGACATGGATTAAACATTCATATTCCTGAATCCATCAGGAACAAATTTTTAAATGAAATTTCAGTTTTACAATTTTCGGAACTGCAATTTTTTTAAACACCTAGACATCGTACATTTTAAATTTTTACACCGTTGCGTAGAGAGAAAAATGCACTTTTTAATTAAATTTGTTTAAAATCTTTTATCACAATTTGTTTTCAAATTATTCATTTTTTTTAAGTTTTTATTATTCTTTTTGTAATTGTGACAACAGAAGTATTCCATTTTTGGACATTACACTTTCACCCATCAGAAAACGTATATATAAAAAAAAAAAACAGAAGTATTCCATTTTTGGACATTAAACATAAACCAATCAATAAAATAAAACAAATTGCGAAATTCAACCAATAAGAAGATTCAGATATACTTCATATTTCTTAATTCTCTACCGAAAACAAACAGTATTTTCCAAAGAGTTAAAAGAAAAAAAATCATAGCTTATGTATTCTGGAACATATTCTTATGCCTCACACCTAGCGACTTCCACTTATTTCTTTACCTTAAAAAACATCTTGCAGGGCAAAACTTCCACGACAATGAGATTAAAATTGAAATTGAAACGTGTTTTCGACAATAGACGGCAAATTTCTACGACAATGGTATACAGAAGCTTGTGCCTAGACTAAACAAATGTCTGGACTACGGCAGCAACTGGGTTGAAAAATAACATACATAATTGCAAATAATTAGTAATAAACATTTTATCAAATAAGATTTTTTTAGTGTGTATGTGGAATTATATCTTTACTTTTCGAAAAGACCTCATACTTCATCTGGGAAATGTAATAATGTATACTGTAAAAAAAATATCGAAATGAAAATCATAATCAATTACATTATAAACATGAAATTTTTTTTATTGATAAATAAGTACATAACACAAGTTGAATGTAGATTCTGCCATTGCAGAATTCAGTTTCGCCTCCGATTAAAAAAAAAAAAAATGATAGAGGTTTTTTAGAAGGGCGACCCCGTTTAGAATGCAATGAACTAACTTCATTTTTTTGTGTCTATCAATATAATAGCAAACAGAACGGCGTGAAATACCCAATTGATTAGCAATTTCTCTCTCAGACATTGGAATTGCTGAATAATAAAGAGATACAATTTGACGTGCTACTTCTTCGTTGACAAGATTCATCAAAAACGGATTTTTTCTTTAGTTTAAACGCTTTGTTATAGACTCTGAGAAAAAGGAAATGCATTTTAACAATAAAATTGTATGAATGTCTCGTTTTAACGGCCAGATTACGAAACTAGTCATTGGGGGGGGGGGGGGGGGGCACCGTAATACTTATCCATCATGGATATGCATTATATAATATGTGACAAATAAAATATATGAAAACTATTTATAGAATGCATTGCAATTCCAAAACAAAATTTAAACGTATATTTAAATATTCTTAATAAGCATAGTAATGCTCCATTGCTGATGAACCCATTTCGGCAAATTATGTAAAATACCAAACTACACAAGTAGTACCACGGATTGTGTAAAAGAAACATCTTTATAACTCCAAAATCAATAATCATATTAACTAACAGTTTACTGCGTCAGATTAAGCGTCTCATTTCCAATTAAAACATATCTTTGAATTGAAATTTGTAGAAAATACGGGGTCATGAAAAATTGAAGAATGTGGAAAACAGGATTACAAATATCTCAGCAACTATTAATCCGACAGACTTCGTTCTTGATGCAAAATTTGTGTTATTTTATTTCCTTTTACGTCCTTTCCTTAAAATGAAAAAAATCGAAAATTTTTATATATATTTCATGAGAACGAATTTTTCGAGAGTCCAAAAAAAAATAGTTCAGGATAATCGAGGTTACTGATATTAAATAGGCTTCGTCCTATTCTTACTTACTAAGTACATACAAAATTTTAAATCTCTATCTCCATTTGTTCGTGAGATAGAGCGTTTACAAACAGACAGACAGACGGTCAATTTTTTTCTGAAAATATGTTTTTCGGAATCTCCAGTATCTGTAACGTGTAAATCCGTCAATTTTTTTTCGATTTTCAAAACGATTGCAACGCTTACCCTATACTACGTACGATAGGTAAGTAAAAGCGGGCCACAATTTTTGACACGACACTTTTTCGCTTGTCTGAAAGAAATAGCATCAAAAGCTTAATTAAAAAAAAAAAAAAAAAAAAACGGTTTTGCGGAAATATTACTGGTAATCTGAACGCCAGTACAATTTACTGTTTTTTAACGGAAAAATTTCCGTAAATTACAAAAAATTTTGCGTATTTTCCTGGAATTTACCGGAATTTTTTCGTTAAAGAACAGTAAATTGTATTTGCGTTCAGATTACCAATAGTATTTCCGTAAAATCGTTCGTTTTTTTTTACAGTGTAGAACTGGCTATCAGGCAAACAAATCCATCAGCTATCTAGTGTTAACGGCTAAAGTATGACACATTATAGAAAAGTATCTGGAATATCTCACACGATTAAAATATCCACTAGTAATATATTAAATTAAGTACATAATTTGGTTTCCTAAGCAAATTTTATATACATCATGTAAAAGTAGATGTAATCTCTGATCATTTGGTACCAGCTTCTAACTTCTGTTATAATTAATTGTAGTGTTAGTAGGGCGTGTTAGTTTTTTTCTATTCCAAGACTGTACATATTTTTGAAATTGTATTTCATTATGCGAATCCCAAATATGACCCTTCCCTCCCCCTCTCATCTTCTGAATTGTGCCCTACTTTGATAAAAATTTATTAAATCCAATAGATTTTTTTTTACATTTTAATAAAGAGTAAATTTTTTTCTTTTATTTATTATTATTTAGTTATTATTATTTATGTTTATTTATTATTATTATTTTCTTAAGTAAAATAAATTTTTATTAAAATGTGTCCTACTTTGGTGATACGTATTGTATATGTAACAACTTATGTTTCACAGCATGTTAACTTCATTGTTTTTAGCTGTAGCTTGTATGAATTAAACTTTTAAAATGCTATTGACATGAATCTGAATGTTTCACATGCATTTGCGCTTATTTTTATTTCAGTTTCAACACAATTAAATTTTACTGCATGTAATATTTAATGTATTTTGTCGAAGTTGAACACTGAAGTGTGCATATGTGCTCATTCAGTAGGAAGGGCAGAGGATCCAATATATTTTCAGACTTGGCCAAATTTCAATCTTGCACTCATAAATGTGACGTCAGAACCTGTTAAAAAATCTCCTCCCTCTCATTTCTTAAACTATGCCACCAATTGTTGATACCCTCTCCCCCCCCGATGCGATGTAATCAATGGACCATCACTTTGGTACATTTAAAAATATTATTGATTGCAATCTCAAAGCCGCCTTTTGTCTTAATGCCTTTACCTTTGCCTACTGACGCAAAACATGAATTATGTGAATATTTTATTAGATTCTTGTTTGAATATAAAGGGAAACGCTGTCTGATTTCCTGTTAAGTAAATGGGAATAAGCCCGAAGTAAATGTGTTTATAAATAAAACAGGATTTCGAGATTGCATCACAAAAACAGGCAATTTTTTCATTTCAGAAAGCCCTTAAAGGGATGCTTCACCGATCCTCGGCTGAAAAATTTAAAAAGTTAATTACTGTTTACCCAATGCACTTATAGGAATACGATTTTCACCCTCTGAAATTTAGATACCGATGTAATGCGCTTTGAGAATTTTTAAATTTTTATCATTTAAACAAAAAAAAAAAAAACCATCCATCTTGAAAATTTAAAAAAATATTTTTTTTAACTTTTGTACAACCAACAACATGTGCTGATTTTTTATATTTATTTTATTTAGATAAAAATGCATTCCATTTATAAAAATAGTCTTAAGTGTTAAAAATAATTTTTGTAAAACGCTGCACATCGGCATCGCATGCCCATTTTCTCTTGGGGAAAAACATTCATAGGCTGTGATGTTATATTATAAATAGTAAATCATTTATGAATAATAAGTCTTTAGTCAAATTTTCTTATGAAACTAGATTTGTCAAGCAAAAAATCCCATTCACTGATACTTACCATAAGGAAAAATTTTTAAATATATCTTGTTAGCATTTTAGTATTTTTAAACCATAACAACAAAACAATGTCTTTTTGCATTTGTTAGCTGAGATTGATTTGTACAAAATACGATTTTACTATTTCGATTATGTTTACAGAAATTTTTAATGAAGACACTTTCATTTTCGGAACCGGTTTCAAAAGTGAAAGCATCTTCTTGAAAAATAAATCTGCATTCAAACACGAAATTGTAAAAGATGGCAGAGGTAAAGATCCATCTCAGCCATCAATATATAAATAAAATTAAATAAAACATTAAAAAGTATTAAAATGCAAACAAGATAGATTGATAAATTTCTTCCATGGGATAAGCATTAGTGAACGAATCTTTCCAGGTGACTGAAGTAGTCTCTTAAATCTGAATTTTAATATCAGCGAAATTCGCTCTCAGAACGCCTCTTGACACCATTGACGCCAACGGATTTTCGTGTCGACCTTTCACCTTCATATTACACACGAAAGGAGACATTCTGTTCACATCGTTTTTAGGTGCGTTTGTAATTATGTAAATACGTAGCATCTATTGTTGTCGTTCAGTCCGTCCGTCTGTCTGTCATTCCGCATATAACAACGCAAAAACTACCCAACCGAATCGTTTGAAATTTAAAATACATAATTATTACATAATTTTGTCGAGTTATTTCAAATTTTATCAAAATTGGATGCATAGTTCAACTACAGGGACAATCAAAAGTGTTCCGTTACATTATTGTCAATGGGGAAAAATGTCTCAAATGCATTTTAATGGTGTTGCACTCATTCGAACGTAATAAAATGGATATGCATCTATAAGGTACATATTATAATATACATTTTGCATAATCTGTGGTGCAGAGAATATTTGTTATTGATTTACAAGGCCACACAAAAGTATTCCGTTGCATGATGGTATAGTGAGAACATTTTTTGGTGCGCATTTTAATTGTAATTAACTATTTACAATTTTATGAGATTGATATATGAGTAATATTTTTAAAACTTTGTTATCGTATGAATGCACCCCATTTGCTACGGTTTACGTGCAATTTCCAACTTGTTTTTTCACTTTTCAGGTGAACACTTTGCAAGAGGAACATCTGGAAGAAAGGAATCCTCCTCTGTTTTCTCGCAATCACCTGGTTTTAAAAAGACTGATCCCCCAGCATGCCAGCGACAGGAACAATCACGACCCATGAAAGTGGATCGGATTTCGTCGTCGAATGGCAGATCCACGGTTTCTCTACTCTTCGGAAGGATGACGGCGCAGAGTACTGCAGTCCTTCATTCTCATTCGGCGGTCAAAGATGGTTCTTGAAGATCTTTCCGAATGGTAGGAGTCGATGGAACTCTTATGGACACGTGGATCTGCGTCTCGTTAAATATCTTTCCGGTCGCTCCATCAAAATGTCAGTGTCCCTCTCGCTGAAAACGGCGAAAGGGGAAAGACACAAAGAACAACATGCCACAAGAGAATTTGGAAAATATTCTCCACAAAATTATCATGAGTTACTTCGGTTCATTTCGAGATCGGAACTGACCAGGCTAAGATCCGATCTGTTGCCGGACGACGTCCTGACGGTCGTCTGCACCATGAAGGGGAGGTCATCTGCCGGAAGTGAGAGTAAGTCTTGGTCAGCTGACCACAAACACTGCATAAAAATAACCTAAATACATGTTTGGTTTTTTTTTTTTTTTTTTTTTTTTTTTTTTGTAAATGCTTGACTTCCAATATTTCCTAATAATTATTTTTTATTTATGAAACAGTAGAAATTTATGTGATTATAATTCGGAAATTCCTATGTTCTATTAAAAATAAAGATCGCAGAATACCTGTATTTATCGCAATTTTAATAACTTTAAGAATTTTTAAGGTTTTAAGAAAAGCCAATCTCTGTTTAAGAAAATCAATATAACGGACTTCAGTAGTCTTAAGATATTTTTATTGCACTTCAATAGAAATAAACAGATTTTTGCATTTTCAATTCCTGGAGAAAAAAAATATGGAAGTTCTGGACTTTCGGAACAGGTTCCGAAAGTGAAAGTGGCCACAAATATTTTATTCAAAAAATCCTGTCCATTAAACTTTAAAGTAATTAGATTTTTCAAAGGAATATTGTCATTGGTTTAACATTAGCCTGTAAATTTCTGTATTCTTTTTATTTTTCTATATATTTTTTTACATTTCTGTACATGGTCTGTTATAAGAGACTATCAGTTTAGAAATGAAAAGAGAAGAAACAACGGCAGCTAATACATTATTCTCTCATGTACTGAATGTATGATGTGAAGAATTTATTTAGTTTTCTATAATTTTTTTAATAGCAAATGTTACCACCAAATAACACTGCATTGCCTTTGAACATAAGAAGACCCAAATTATACTTTCTCTGGCTGATACTTTTAGATATTTGGCATTTTAATAGTTAAATAGGCTAAAGCGTCATAATGAAATGTGATTTTTTTAAAAACCTTTATATGATATTTTAAGTATTTTTATCGATTAACAGCCCAACGAAAAATTTCAGTAACATTGGAACCAAATTTAAAATCGGTTTCATACCCACATACATGTAATTCCAAACCTGATGTATTTAAAAGTGGCCAGTACCTGTTTTTGAAAATTCTCTATGTTAGTGTATTCTGGATGAATCAATGACTTCACTCTCTTGCAAGTATAACTTCAATTAGCTGTTATCTCATACTTGTAATGTGATACCTGATAGGATTAAACTGCCAATGACTGTTTTTGTAAATTCCCTATTTTAATATGTTCTGAATGAATCAATGACGTCACTCTTTTGCATGTATAACTTTACCCATAGGTGCCAACCTGACATTAATCTTCCGTGATACGCGTGTTAGTTTGGCCTTGGTTTAATGAATTTCGAACCAGAATTTTTTCTAAGAAATAAAATTAAACATATTCAACTTAAACATCTAAAATTAAATAAATAAAGATTCATGAAAGGAATTTTCTGGTCCGAAATGAGGTAAACCTGGATCAAACTAACCATGTATTACGGAAGATTAGTTGAAAGTTGGCAGCTATTCGTTACCCTATACATAACCCTATACGTATATATCATAGGTAATTAATGGTGATGGGACATGTGGAAAATGTGTAATCAAAATAAAAGTTATAATTTCTCCGATCTGTTATTGTAATTAGAGATTAGTGTATGACTCTGTGTCATATGCATATTTCCTCCTTGCGCCCCAATCGAGTTTTTTCTATGGGGGGGGAGGATTCAGAACAGTCTTTTGTGCGTGCATAACATGTCCGTTTCTTGCGATGCACGTACGGTTCCAACGCTCTTTAGGGTTTTCGCATGCGCTGAGCATTTTCCGATGAAAAAAATGAGTGTTGCCATTGGAAATTTTCGAGTTTCTGTAACTATAACCGTAACCGTGAGCTTCATTTTGTTGCCGTTCACAGAATCTCGAGCTCATACCTCTGAATAGCTATATATGAAATTTCACCTCGATCGGTTGAGCGGACTAGCCGTTAGAGCTCCATATATCGGCAAAGTTTTTTTATGACCACCCTGTATATGTATTTCAATAAACAACATTTTTTCATGCAAAAAGACATTAAATCCGTTTTAAGTGTGGTCGTAATTATGTAAATACGTATTACCTATAGTTGTCGTTCAGTCCATCCGTCTGTCTGTCTGACCGCATATAACAATGCAAAAACTACCCAACCAAATCGTTTGAAATTTAAAATAAATAATTATTACATAATTTTGTCCAGTCACTTTAAATTTTATGAAAATCTGATACATAGATCAATTACAGGGACAATCAAAAGTATTACATCGATGAGGAAAAAGTTTCAAATGCATTTTAATTGTGTCACACTCATTGGAACATAATAAAATTGATATGCATCTAAGAAGTACATATTATAATATACATTCTGCCCAATCTGTGGTGCAAAGAACATTTATTATTGATTTACAAGGCCGCCCAAAAGTATTCCTTTACATAATGGTATAGATGGAACATTTTAGTGCGTGTTTTAATTGTAATTAACTATTTAACATTTTATGAAATTGATATACATTGCTGATGAATACTACAAACTAATTCCTGAATAAAAAAGGAGAGAGTATTTTCAAAGACACATAAAAGATTTCGGCTACTATACTTTATCCGAAATGCTGTGTACTATTACATCAATATCCGAATAATTTTAGGTGCATCCGTAATTATATAAATAGATAGCACCTATATTCGTTGTTCAGTCTGTCAGTCCATCCGTCCATCTATCTGTCCGCATATAACAATGCAAAAACTGTCCAACCAAATCTCTCCAGATTTAAAATATATAATTTTAGCGTAATTTTGCCGAGTCACTTTAAATTTTATGAAAATCAGATGTATAATTTAATTAGAGAGATAATCAAAAGTATTCCATTACATTACGATCAACAGGAAAAATTGGTTCGAGTGCATTTTAATGATGTTAATCTCTTTCGAATATAATAGAATTGACATGAATCTATGATGTATATAATACTAAAATTTATATTCTGTACAATGCGTGATGCAAAGAATATTTATTATTAAATTACATGCCACACAAAAATATTCCACTACATAATGCTATACAAAAAAAACATTGTTTGGGGCGTGTTTTAATTATATTGAACTATTTCGCATTTCAGGAATATGATATACGTTGCTGAAGTGTAATACAAGTTACTTCCTGCATATTTACAAAAACACAAAAAAGATTTCTACCACTATACTGTCTACTATAACAGCAATATCTGAATATTTTTAAAACTTCATTATCGTACTAACGCACCTCATTCGATACGCTTCACGTGCAATTTCCAACTTATTTTTTACTGGGAGGTTATTTACGTTTTATATGAAAGAAAGAATTGGGGCTGTTTTGTAAACAAAAGGGAAGGCAAGGTACTGCACCTTGCTGAAACTCTCTTGGAGAAATTCTACTCCCACTTTCAGAAGTTTTGAATATTCGGCATATCTGTGCGGTTTTTATTTTTCAGATTTACTAATCTTTACCTTTCTTTCTTTTATATTTCTAATATGAAACTTCAGAAATGTTATTATATTTTACTAATTTTATTTTATTTCAAATGGTTAATTAGAAATTTTTAATATAATATTAAACAATCTGTCACTTATAAGTGTGGGCGGATGTTATAACTCAATGAAAGAAAGCTATAAATGTACGGTACTTACGTATTACCACTACCGCAGCAAAAATTGCGCTAATGCGCGAATAAAGAACAAGCTTGCTGTTCGCGTCAAAAATGGCAACAAAAATGAGCCAAAAAAAAAATAAAAAAGCACTCAAAAGCACTAAAGCACTAAAAAATGGCGTCAAAAATCAGTAAACAACAAGGCAACAAGGAATCCTAAAGATAACTGAGTGCGCGTGCCAACAACAAGATTGCTCTTTATTGGTGCATTAGCGCAACTTCTGTTGCAGTGGCGTTAATACGTAAGTACAAAATGTATTTATTTTAATAGACAACATAATAAGTCACAAGCTCTTTAAAAAAATAAAACATTATCTATGTTACTTAGCAGAGGGATTCGCCAAACTTTTAGACAGATGCACCACTCAATTGAAATTATTCTTTTTCACCTCCTCTTTTATCAAAGATAATGTCAACATTTAAAACAACATTAATATACAAGTCGATTAACCTGCTCAGTTCCGATGTCGCCTGTAGGAGACACTATATAACAACCTTTAAATTAACTTAAATGGTTCTCAAAATTTTTATGTTATTTCTAGACTTTTTTAATAAATACGTGCATATCACAAGTATCGATAAATAGACTGATGCATCTTCGTGGACATTTTATAGGCGTTTTAAACTGATATTTGTTGCCCTTTGTAATATTTGCCTCAGGGCAGAGGAGGTTAATACTCAGATTATCTTCACTTACGATGTTGTTTAATAACATGAAGGATTTCATGCTAATACAAAGCTCATACAATATACAATCAGAAAAATTGTATAAAATAATTTTAATATGACAAACACGGAACAAGTTGTGTAAAATGTTTTGCTCTTTATTAAAGGGAAATCTATGCAACTCCTGACTTGTTGGAAAATAAATGACTCACTTGCACTGTACTCTTTAAAATTACATAAAAATCGTAATTTATGGTGTTTTTAAAACGTTTTTGGCTTATTTTATTCCTGTAAAATTCGAATACCCTTTAAAATTGTTCTGTGTAAGCATTTATGTCTTAAAAATAACAGCCTTATCAAATTTTGACTTCCTGTCCTTAACAATTCCATAGCAAATGTTATTTAGAAAATTTTTAGAATGATTTACGCTTAGTTAACTCTTTTAAAATTTTAATTTCTATAGAAACCATTATTTGTGATTAACTGTAATGTAAAAGTAAGCACCATGCCAAATGTGAAATTTCTAGTTTTTTCAGTATCACAAAAACCATATGTTTAGAACTTTTTCCCACTCGGCACAATTTTAACTTTTGAATTAATTAAAAATACTACTTTGTGTGCATTTGTATCTTAGCAGTCATGTCAAATTTCAATTTTTTATCTTCTGCAATTCTATAGAAATCTTATTTTTGAGCGCTTTTCCCGCATTTAAAATTTTAAACTTTCAAGAAAACGTTCTTAGAAAATATTTTAATGGTAAGTATCGTACAAAATTTCTAGTTTCTATGTCTTTCAGTGCAATAAAAACCACGATTTTAGAATGTTTTTTTTTTTTTTTTTTTGGCTCCTGCGCCTTTCTCACAGGTAGTGACATAGACGTAATATACAGGGTGAGTCATAAATATCGAAACAATAGGCTATCTCCTTAAATATTGCCTCTGGACCCATACTTCCAATTGCAAAAACTCATAAAAAAAGTTGAAATTTCGGATAATATAAATTGCAACTCCATGGGGGGTCTAATTGAAAAAATACGAAAATTAAATTTTTATACGGCCCCCGTAGAGCAAAATTCCCAATTAGGAAATGATTCCTTATCCATTCCGAAATTGAACAAAAAAAATTTCATCTCCCTATCTGAAAACCTGACAGAGATATTAAAATTTAAAATTCTCAAAAATTCGTGACTTACACCACTTTACCTTGCCTGTAAACGAAGTGTTTTTCATCAATTTTCAAAGTAAATAAGGGATCGTCCACAAATTGCAACGTTGTTAAATGTCGGTTTAAGACCGTGCCTATTATTTGGCTATAATAATGCAGCGTATTGATTTAAAATTTAAACTTGTTTCTAAAAGATGTTGATTGTTAGCACTGGAGGTCTGAATAAATCGTAATATTTAGGTCCGGTCCTAGACCGACCCATAGGGAAAGAAGTTCAGCCCGGCATGAAATAATGTTAAAATCATAATCCGGACCAGCCAGGAAAAAAGTGTAAATCATAGTCGGCTCAACCGTGAATTTCTACATAGTTTTTTACTTCAGTATAGTTAAATATTGTTTTGCGTGGAGGAGTTATGACCAAAAATACTTAATATAGAATTTCGTTTTTTATATTTATACTTTTTATTATTAAAGAGGCGCCAAAGCCTGTGATATATTTATTTTATCAATGAATCTATGTTTATATGTAAGTGTATCACTTATATTTTATTATCGCTAATCCATGTCCCGTGCGTTGAAGAATTTGAAAAATGTAATACAGTAAAACCTTTTAAGACCGAATCACATAGGAAAGAAAAAATACGTAATAGACAAATGCATTTCTTATGAAGGTTAAATGGTGTTTATTTTATTCTCAGGTATTATTGTATTTATTTTGCATGGATCAACACATTTTCAGTTTAAGACAGAATTCCGTCATAGGCAGATTTTTTTTTTTGGTTTTATTTTGTTTAATTTTTTAGCATTTAAATATACTGTTCTTTAAAAAAAAAAAAAAAGTTTTTTTAATTGTTTTGTAAAATAAAAGCGGTTTTAAAATTTATGTGGTTTTCGTAAAAATATTGATTAAACCAAAATTTACTTATTTTATGTATGTATTAGGTCTGTGATTTAATTACGGATTGTTCGAGACCGTGATTAAAAATTTCGTCCAGTGCAAGTCTGGGAAAAAAGAAGCAGTCCCCCTCGGTATGAAAAATACATTAGACCAGGATAGGCGAGTCTTCAGAAAAAAGTAACGTCTCGGTCCTCATCTGACCTGAGCCCAGAATACAGATTTTTGAACAGCCTCTACCGAACTATAAAAAGCTTGAAGTTGTGAGAGCTAATTTTTAAAAAAGGACTTAATCTGCATCTTAGAAAAGCATTCTTTTAAATAACTAATGGGCAGTAAAACAGCACATTTCGTTTTTCTGTATAATGATTTTTTTCCGACTACTTCTTGTCTTTAAATTATTAAAAGTTAAGAATTGTTAAAGAAAACAAGTACAAACTTGAAACATGTCATTTTTAATTGTTTTACCTTACTTTTGCTTAAAAAAGGAAAAATTATTTACTTTTGAAAATATGATTTTTTAAAAGTTTTTTTTTTAAATAAATATTTTTAATAGCTCTAAAATAAATATTGAAAAACAAAAACCTCGAAACAAAACTAAAATCAGATTTTTATCTTTAGTTAAATAGAAAGAAAATGAAATCCGATAACTAATGTTTGGAGTTATAACGATTTTTAACTATCACATTGAAACTAGTACTAACAATGTGAATTTTTTTAAATTTTATGATAAATTTTAGCATGTGATTTTCTTAGCAAATTATATGGCTAACCATCACAAAAAAGGAAAAAAAAAATCAAAATTCTAACTTAAAAGATAGATTTTTTACGCGTTTCCTACAACTGTTAAAGTAACATTGTCTTTTGAATTGCGCGCATTTCAATTTGTGTCTAATCCCTTAAAACCTGATGAATTATTCAAACGGTTATAACTCCGCGAATTTTTAAGATATGACGATGCAACTTTTTGTGTATTATTCAGGACTGCATAAGGAAAGTTTCCCTAATTGGAATTTTTATCCTACGGGGGCCGTATAAAAAGTTAATTTTCGTACTTTTTTAAATAGACCCCCCATGGAGTTGCAACATATCTTATCAAAAATTTCACCTTTTTTTATGAATTTTTGCAACTGGAAGTATGGGTCTAGGGGCAATATTTATGGAGATAGCCTATTGTTTCGATATTTATGACTCACCCTGTATAGACAGCCTGTATTGGAGTGGAAATAATCACCATCAGTTTATTACTATTATTTTTCAAATGAATTTGATAGCACTAGAGATTACTCCTACAAACAAACATTACTTCTTTATGATAGTAATAATGATTACTTATTACAAAGTAGTGCAATGTTTTCTTGATTTAATAAGTTAAGAATATATTTATTAGCAGAGAGTGTTTAAGCCTTAATTAAACTAATTTTCTTTTTTTTTAGATCATAATTGTCGTGAGAAACTATTGATGGCTCTATGTATTGCCAGCATCATAATTGCTGTAGTCACGGGATGTGTTTTAGCCTACTCTAAAACACCATTATCATCTTCGCATCCTGGTAGAGGTATGTGTCTTCTTTTATGCTAACATCTATAACACTCAACACTTCTACACTGTTTAAAAAACAACCATTGAAAAGCAGAAACTATATTGTTATTAAATTTGTCATCTATACTCCATTTTAACGTTTTCAAGCATAGTTGAAAAATGTTTATGAATTAGGTTTCTGTGTCTGTCTGTCCATGATCTCATTTGCTTAAATATACTAAAATTGCCCTGAAATGGATATACGTTATAGATGCTTAATGTAATATGTTCGGTATTGAAATCCAACTGTGTAGCACTTATGGTTCATCTACGAGGAATCTCAAATAAACTCTGTTGTATTCATATTAAAGTCTGAGGGGAAAATCTTTTGCAGTAGATTTTAATCTTATGACATTATTTTAAATATATTGAAATTTGTGTAAATCACTGAAGTGTACTACAAAAGGTTTACTATAGAATTTAGTGTGCCTAATTTATCGTTCATTTACAGTGGCATACAAAAGTATTTGGCTAAAGTACTGCCTTTATGAATAATGACTTGAAATGTGTTTTTTTGTTGCGATATTCATTCAAAATTGAATTTTTTTTCTGGATATTACTTGATGTTCTACAAATTCTGTAGATCATATACAGAGATACACAAAGAATATTCGGAAAATTTCAATGCATTGACGAAATTGTTAATTGGTAAATTTAAATTGCACTATATGAATTGAACAAACTTTTAGCATACTATTTAATACATATGAATCTTTGGATTCTATACAGAGCTGCAATAAACAATTCGGAAATTTTTCGTATTATTCATGGTAATTGCAGAAATTGGGTTTTAAAATGAATTACACATTTTCCAAATTCTTTATTTAGATATGGGTGAGGCTAGTTGAGATTTAGTCTTTCCTCCTTTCCTTTACTCTTAATCTTGTCCTCCTCCCCTACTTGAACCTTGTATATTTATGAATCTATACCTTAATAAATTATGAAGTTTTATAGTAGTAATTTTAATGTGTTGTAAAGGGTTTTATAATTTTTACCGAACACATGATTTTTCATTGTTTGACTAAACCTGTTTTGGTATTGTCTTGTTTTAAAAATTGAACTTTTATGCTATTCAGAGAAGAAATTATTCTGTTATTAAAAATAACTGCAATAGCTCTGTATTAAAAATCAAAATAAAATGTATCTATACTGGTGCACATTTTCATGGAATAGGTAATTGTATTGAATACCGCCATACCCCTTTTATAACGCCTTGCCTTCAAACTCGGTACTCGTCAGTATTGGAGAATGTATACTCTGCCTCTCGACACAAACTGATATCTTTCAAAGGCTTGATTACAAACCAAAACATCGATTGAAAAAAAAAAAAAACTGTTGGAAACCGGGGCTTTTTTTCAGTTGAAAAAGAAAGGTTTCAATTAGTCTGTCTTGCAAGGAGCATTTGTGTTTTTAACATTCAAGAAATAAGAATGAAAAATAAATTTCCCTTTTCTTGCGAGAAAATTTACGATTTCCAATCAAAATGCTTCGTAAAAAAAGAGAGAGATTTCACATATTATCCCCCGCGCATACAGGGTGTCCACTCAACGGTGGCCAATGGCTAATTTCTAAACCGTTAGTCATAGACATATAGTTCCAGTTACAAAAAGGCTTTAAAAAGGTAAATAATTGTTTTTCAAGCGATTTAGCTCAAAATAAAATTTTATTAAAAAATTACGAAAATTAACTTTTTATAGGGTTCCCCGGTCCTATAAGTGATATTTAGTAAATTTTTCCCACTGCTCTAACAAGTAATACAAAAAAAAAAGTCCCATTCCTCTGCGATTAAAACTGACTGAGTAATAGATGTTTAAAGTTGAAGCATCTTTTTTGCTGCAAATTATGGGTCAGTCACAAATTTACTGGAAATAAAAATAAACGCAAGATATAAAATTTCACATTAAACATTGAGAGTAAAATAATATTTACAATATTATTTTTAAATTTATGTTGATGATTACATATTAAAGCAAAATTTGTACTAAAATTATAAGTAAAAAAAAGTTTGTTAATTTAATTTATGAAAAGCAACAGTCACAAATCGTTACAAAATGACATATATTTACCTATTAGATTAACCTAACCTAACAGAATTTGATGTAGTCCTATAAAATAAAGAAATGGTATGCACTTAAAAAATGTATTAATATTATAATGTCGTTGGATATAAATAAGTGTGCAAATTGTACCTCGATCGGATATTTGGAAGTGATTTAAAATTTGAATGGAAATTTTGAGCAAGAGAAAAATAAGTGCGAACGTTGTAAGCAAAATAAAGGCTTATCAAAATACCACACCCTTTAAAATAAAATCGCGATTTCCCAAAATTTGATTTTCTCGATAAAAAGAATTTTAAAACTCACGTCTTCAACTATTTTACTAATCGAGAAGTTAAATAATAAAAATTAACATTAACGTAAAATTTATACGGTGGTAGTACCTTCCGTTAAATTGCTTTAAAAATATTTCTTTATCTCATTTAAAACCTTTTTGTAATTGAAACTATATGTCTATGGAAAATGGTTTAAAAATTAGCTATTAGACAGCGTTGAAAATAGACGCCCTTTATAATACTTTAAGCACTTAGTGAACGTTCCCTTAAAGCTTAGTCCAATTCATCCGTATTTAGATACAGAAAAGTGGTTTAAGTCATGAAATTCAAAGCTTCATAACTCTGTCAATTTTAATGTTATGTGAATGGGACCTTTTTTCTCTTACTTGTTAGAGCAGTGGGAAAAATTTACTAAATATCACTTATAGGACCGGGGGACCGTATAAAAAGTTAATTTTCGAAATTTTTTAATAAAATTTTATTTTGAGCTAAATAGCTTGAAAAACAATTCTTTAGATTTTTTAAAAGTATTTTTCAATTGGAACTATATGTCTATGACTAACGGTTCAGAAATTAGCCATTGGCCACCGTTGAGATTGGACACCCTGTATATGCAATAAAACTGATAAAATGCGGTTAACTTTTATTCCAACCTTACCTGAACCCATTCATCCCTTAATCTTTAAATCGATTTCTAGTTCTGTCCCTTTCTGAATTCAGCTGAGAGTGTAAACATGTGTCGTACTTCATCTCAGCCCGCAATAATAATTTATTATCTTCAAGCTCAAATTAAAATAACAAGTAGTGTGCAGGACAAGACCATATTTATAGTTGTTAACTCGAAGAGAGCATAAACATTTAAAAAATACTTACGTTGAAGGAAATTATCTTAAAATTTATCCTGTCTAACATAAAAATCCTTTAAGGATATAAATTACAATAAGGTACTTGAAGTACTTACAATGAAGTGTGTCGTACAAACTGTCAGACGCTTACAAACAGTCTACTACTAGCTACCCTAGTGAAAACACTTGGGTGTCGGACCTCACATAATGGTTGTTACATAATGAATTATGTGTGTTTTTAAGTATGAATTACACTACCCAATATTCCAGATAATAGCTTTAACGTATATTATATATATGTATAGAATTGTTTTTTATAGATTATTTTTCCAATGTTTGAATGTTATTTTCTTTGTCAAGAATCGTAAAGTTTTCCACTTGCAAAAAATTAAAAGGAAATTTTCTATCAAATATTCTATCTTTATTTCATTTCTGATAAGTTACAATTATGAAACTGTTTTTTTTTTATGTTCTACTAGTATCGACCAGAAGTTCATTCCACCATACATATCAGTGAACTTCCATTCAACCCAAATGTTGCACAATAATGCCTCTTAAAATCCCTTCTTAGTAAAATTTATATTTAAAGGGACCAGGGAGCTTTTGATCTGATGAAAATTTACTAAAGTTTTATAGTAGATTCGGGAGCTTGTGATTAATTTAAACTCTTACTCCTTTATTTAGTTAAAGTTTTGCAAATATAAAAAATATTTGTTAAATTGTAAAATATAATTACAAAAATCATAATATAGTACAAAAATATTGATTTTGCAAAACACATTATGCTAGGATTTGTAAGTTCAAGATTCCTGTTTTTGAGTCGTCATTTCTTCTTTATGTTGTATATTATGTTATCAATTATATCAAACAAATAAATACACAAGTAAAACAAAAAATATGGATAATAAAAAATCCAAATAGTCAGCTTTTGTTATATGGCTAGAAAAATAACCTTATTTGTTTGTTTGTCGAGTATAATTTAGGAACAACTCGGTAATGAGTATAAAGACGGAATGAAGGCTCAAAAATCGCAAGCAGATGCAAAGACAGTCTTGCTCCTGTTTTCAGAGTAGAAACACGTGTTTTTTGCTCATGTTCGAGAAATAAGTTTTTTTTTAAACTTTGGGTATTTTTGTATTTTAATGGTGTTTTTATGAAACTTTATTTTAACTTATAGTGTACCACTATCTTATGTATACATTAAAAGAAAAAAAGTTACATTATTTGCTAAAATATTATCTTATATTTCATGTCATAGTAACAAAACTGAAGGATTTCATTAATGCTTGATTTTAATATACTTTATTCTAGAAGCAGTCATAATAATAGAGACTGCAGAAATAAACAACACTGTTAATGAATCAAAATTGGAAGGTTCAAGTTCTAACGAGATTGTTGCCACTGATGTCTCGAAATCAGGTAAATTTAAGAGGATAAAAACAATAAATATAAGTTACCTGATTTTAAAGCAGAAACCCATTGAATTTTGTTCTACCTTACTTGATTCTAGATGAAGTAAACAAAACTGATGGATCAACATTAATTGCTCGACTGGATGCTGAATTGAATAAAGCTGATCAGTCAGAAATTGATGGCTCTGATAATCCCGCAGTTTCAGTGGCTAACCAGGCTGATACTGATGAAACTGATAAATCAGGTGAGTCTATCAGATACAGCAACAAAAAATTTATATGTTTATGATTGTAAAAAAGGAAGTAAATGTACTGCATTTTGCTAGACGCACCATTCGCGTTCCTCTTAGTAATTTTATTAGTCTGTTGTCAATCTATTTTAGGCTTTTTTTTCCTCTTGTAAATCAAACAAATGAATTTAAGAAAAAAAAGTGTTGCAAAGAGTAATTTTTTGATTATTTCAGAGATACAAAAAATGTGTTTTTTTTTTTATCTTGAAATTTCTTTTTAATAATTTCTTAAAAGAAATCTACTGCTGCTTTTGCTTCAAATGTGGCATTCGGCTTGCTTTTAAGATGTAATTTCATTAACAATGATTATATTGTAATTTATAAATAATAATTGAAAGTGTCTTCGACGATTATTACTTAATGAACAACAACCTTCCATTTCTGATTTTTTTCAATGCTTTAACCCTTTACCCGATTGGGCTGTCTTTTTTTTTTCGTTTTTGAAAATCATGTCAAAATGGCTGTAAGGAAAAATATTTTAAGCAGAATTCTATATTGAAGGAAGTTATATTAAAAATGTTATAGCAGCAAAACTGCGATTTAAAAGAAAGATATATCGTGAGAATTGTGCAAGCATTCTTATAAAAACACAGGAAAACGCTCGAACGGTGAAAGGGATTATTTGTACTTATTCATTTATTTATTCTGCACCAGTTGACATATTTAATCGAGAGTTATTTGACTAAATAGAGTGTCTTGTTATCTATGCTGAATTCAGTATATGTATTTTGTTGCCAGTAAAGTGCCTTTATCATTAGAAAAGTGTAGCAATATGCAAAGGGCATATGCTCCGAGTGGAAGTTTTAATCTTATCACAAGTTTATGGAAAGTCACTTTCTATAACTTAACACTACCAGACAAATTTAACAAGATAAATGAGATGAATAAACAGATAGCAAAGTTAGACATTGGGAATTGTAAGTAAAGAGTCAAATGACGCCTAGATTTCTTTTCTTTGTCCCAAACATCATTTCATAATAACATTTTCTTTGTTTATCATATTTCCTCATTTTTTCCGCAACCATGCAAACAAAATTTATATTTCATATTTATAAAATTTGCATATTCTTTATATTTTTATATATTAAGAGAAAAGGGGGGGGGCTGTATTTCAGACTTATATTTTTTTTTTTTTTTACCTTTTTGTACATCACTAAAACAAAGTAAAAACTGGCTTTCTATAAAAGTGTAAAGCCTCATTAAAGTACAATATTTTTAGTCTATAAAAATGTTTAGCTAATTCTTTTCATAAAGCTAATATGAATGCAAAACTGATTATCAATCAATTCTGTACATAGAAAGAAAATTTGAATTTTTATATACAAACTGGGATAAGTCGAGTTTTCAAAAAAAAAAAAAAAAAAAAAAAAAAAAAAAAAAAAAAAAAAAAAAAGAAAGAAAGAAAAAAAAAGAAAAAAAATCCTGCGACAGAAAATAGATCAGAAAATTAAAAACAAATAAACAAATTATTAAACAGGAAATATGATGCAACATTTAAAAATTTTTTGAAATGTTACATGCATTTTTTGGAGGAGGAAACACTACAATTTTTTATTAATTTCTTAATATTGTATCTTATTTTGAAAAAATATAAGGAAGAGTACTGTGATATAATGAAAAAAAAAATCTTCCATATTAACAACAAAAATATTGATAATGGAATTTTTTTATCATCTAATATTTATTTTAGACAATCTTGCGACAATTACTTTGAAAATTGAAATCAAAATATTTCGTTTAAAAAATCAGGTCTCTTAAGTCGAGGATTAAAGCTAAAGAAAGCGAAGCGTCAAATTTGACGACTAGTCATAATTGTTGTGGTCGTGAAATGCAATGAGTTTGTTGCTTTTGGCGATTAACGACTTATAATTTCTAAAAATGCTTGTTAGTAATGGCATCGTCAAAAAGGAATTACAGAGGAAATATTTTTGATTTTGAATTTAAACATACATACAATTTGGGATGTCCTTAATGTTCTTAACTGTAACATTTTTTTTTATATAAATATATAAATAAATGTTTACTTCAAAGTCAAAATTGTTGTATTTTATTAGAGTAATAACTTAAACTCAATTCATGTGAAAAGATGAATTTAGTTCGCTTTTTGTTCATAATTGATTTAGTTTAATTTTAAAACTCATCATGATTGGGTGAAAGTTGTGCATATGCACTCAATGAGTTCATCCAGTTATAACACATAAAAACATGAAATATATTTTACACCTTTCAGTGATTCCATTGTAAAAGTTTCTGAAGACCTTTTCTAAGAAAAGGTCTCTAAGTGAAAAGATTTAAGACCAGAGATTTTAACAGTTTTGTGACGACAGGTGATCTAAAACACGTCCAATGGCTGATTATTTACAGCTATTTACGAAATTATACAGGGTGTCCCAAAAGGTCATGTCCAAACGGCACACATGGTTGTGTCAGGTCATTAGGAAACAGAATTACATAGGAAAGGGGGGTCGGAAACGCGATTGTAATCCGCTAGAGGGCGATAAGCGATGTCAGACGAAAGCGCGGGCAGTCGGATCATTCGAAGCGCGGACGTTGCAGAGAAAGGATGAACCAGTACAGCAATGCAGAATTGACAGACATGCATTACGTGTATGGCGCTGTAGATGGTAATGGACGAGCAGCGGTACGCATGTATCGACAACGGTTCCCGAACCGACGTGTACCCGACCATAGACTGTTCGGACAATTACATCGCCGATTGCAGGAGGCAGGATCGTTCAGAATCAGCAGCCACATCGGCCGGCAACGTACAACAAGGACACCAAACATCGAGAACTCTGTATTGGACGCATTTACACGGAATCCGCGTACAAGTATCCGCGTTGTGGAACGCGACCTAGGTGTCAGTCGCTCCTCCATTATGCGAATACTGCGGGAAGATCTCCAACATCCGTACCACATACAACGGGTGCAGGCGCTAAGCGATGCGGATTATCCCCAACGTGTGGCATTCGCACGTTGGTATTTACAGGCAAGGATCACAGACCCACAATTTCCATCACGGATACTGTTCACCGATGAAGCTACCTTTTCCCGGGATGGTGTCCTCAACCAGCACAACATGCATGTGTGGTCGGTTGTAAATCCCCATGCCACACGGTCTCACAACCACCAATACCGTTTCAGCGTTAACATCTGGGCTGGAATTATTGGTGACATGCTGATTGGTCCATACGTAATGCCTGGCCGCCTAAATGGGGTTTCGTACGCCATTTTTTTGGAAGAAGTATTGCCCACGTTGTTAGTGGATGTTCCCGCAACGACACGCCTCAACATGTGGTTCCAGCATGATGGGGCTCCACCACATTTCGACTTGAATGTACGTGACTTCCTGGACTTGACGTACCCAAATCGCTGGATTGGCAGAGGCGGCCCTGTCCCGTGGCCCCCGCGATCCCCGGACCTAACCCCCCTGGATTTTTATCTCTGGGGACACCTGAAGTGTATGGTGTACGAAACACCCGTTCCATCGGACATGGACCTCATGGCACGTATCGTTGAAGCGGCGGCACGTGTCCGGGAGACTACTGGCCAATTCGAACGAGTTCGCGATTCAATGCGGCGCCGATGTGAAGCATGCATCGCAGCTAATGGGGCCAATTTTGAGCACTTACTATGAGTTGTAGCATTTTTCTTTTTTATTTGGTACTGTTTTGTTGTAAAATAAAGATATTTTACACCGTTTGTTATCTTTTCTTTGCGTGACGGTTACGATGCAA
Organism: Maratus speculifer; assembly: GCA_964019185.1. Taxonomy (NCBI): domain Eukaryota; kingdom Metazoa; phylum Arthropoda; class Arachnida; order Araneae; family Salticidae; genus Maratus; species Maratus speculifer. Next base: position 18,942,854 of record OZ025303.1, on the reverse strand, counting down.
TTTCACTGTTTAGATCGCGTTTCCGACCCCCCTTTCCTATGTAATTCTGTTTCCTCATGACCTGACACAACCATGTGTTCCGTTTGGACATGACCTTTTGGGACACCCTGTATATCGGTATTACACATTTCTATCTGCATTTTTTTAATTTCTTTATTTGTGACAATCTGTTGTTTTTTATATATTAAGCCTTCTCTGTAAATGCTGTAGAATTTCATAGGTGTTTGATTTTAAAATATAATATCATTTTATCATACTTGTGTCTAGAAGGTGCATCAAAAATACAGACTTCGGTTAATAATAGATCAGATGTTGTTGGATCTAATGAATTTGAAGCTTCAGGCTCCAACGACACTAGTGCTATTGATATCAAAGAAGACGGTGAGTTTGAGGGGAAAAAAAACAGCAGTAAATACATGTCTTTATTTGACAAAATCTCATTTTATTTTGTTTTATTCTAGGAGACATAAATAAAACATTAGCTGCTGAAATGAATGAAATTGATAATTCAGAAATCGCTGCATCTGATATTTCTGAAACATTTGCAACAAATCAGGCTGATTCTGCTGAGAAAGATGAATCAGGTGAGTGTATGAAAAGCAGGAACAATAAATAAATGTACTGTGTAATTATTCTAAAGTTAGAAAGGAATATTTTGCATTCTAAAATACACATCATTTGTGCTTCTATTAGTTTGCATAACTGAAAGTCAATTTTGATTTTTTTTTTTTTTTTTTTTTTTTGGAAAGTGTGCTCTTTGTAATTCAAACTTTACCTTGATTATTTCGAAGATACCACAATGTGCTTTGCTGACCTTTAAATATTTTTATGTAAATGAAAAGTATATGCCGTTATCTTTTTTCCGAGCTGACATTCTGTTTGCTTTAAAAATCTACTTTTGCTTTTGAGTAAATTATAAGGAATATTTAAACAAAAAGTGAAAGTGACTTAAATTAGTTTGGAAGTACAGAATTTTGCTTTTGTCAGTTATTTCTTCACTGTTATAAAAAAAGCTAAAGAAAAATTACACCGATTAATTTGCTTGTTAAAAGTTACTCTAAACTTCTAAAAAAATTGTTTTGCTGTTTCTTAAAAGTGAGATTGTTTTCTAGAAAAAGCTTGTTTGATCGTTATTTGAATATCTCCTTCTCGTTTCATTTCAGATCACAATTTACCTAAAGATCATGAAAAACAACTTGTTCTTTATGCTGCCGCCATTATTATACTCGTCATTGCTATAGCATGCGTTCACCACTATTCCAAAACATCTCTTTCAGCTATGCATGCTTATGGAGGTACGTATTTTTTTTCTAACAACTACATTATTAAGCAACCCTATAAGTTTTCTGTTACTTCAACACTGTTATCACACAAAATTAAGTTGGTGTGAAAAACTTATCAATATTTTTCACACTTGTGTACGCGGAAGGTTGAAATGAAAATTTCTATCAAAAAGGGGAGTGTCTGTCAACAGACTACAAAGTCATAAAATTTTAAAAGTGTGCGAATTTTGTTGAATAATTTTTTTTGGTTGGGGGGGGGTTGACGCAAAACCTCATTTTATTATCCTTAATTCTAGAAGAAACACAATCGTTAATATCAGCAGAAGACAACAACATTATCGAAATTGATGTGTTGGAAATAGCTGAACTGATGAATCTGAAGCATCTGATTCTAAGACATGCGTTGCTGAAACTGAAGGACAAGTTATGTCTGTTAGAAACAACAATGCATTTATTTGAAATGAAAATCAAATTTCAAAGTTAAATTATTTTAGAGTGAAAATAAAATTTTTCTGTGGAAAATTTTCTAAGTATTAATACAATGTATTTATACGATATTTAATTACTTTAAATGAAGAAGCGATATTTTTTATCGTATTATCCATACCACTAGCATATATTGCTTTAACAATAGCGGATAATCACGATAATTATATTAATGACGTTTTGCTTTCGACATTGTAACTGCATAGTTAATGTTACATGGCCATTTTTCAATAATAGAGATATCGCGTCTCTTTATAAAAGCTAGGCGAATTTCAGGATCCAGAAAGTGAGATATGTTGCCCAATGAGATTTAAAGCTATGACAACAAACTTCGCGAATTTTTAAGTATTTCTTATATGTATACAGGATGATTCATAAAAATAGAAACATTAGGCTATCTCCTTAAATATTGCCCTTAGCACATACTTCCAATTACAAAGTTTCATAAAAAAGTGCAAATTTTGATAAGATAAGTTGCTACTCCATGGAGGGGGGGAGTCTATTTAAAAAAATATGAAAAATAATTTTTTATACGGTTCCTGTAGGAAAAAAATCCAATTATAAAAACTTTTCTGATACACTCCTAAATTCGACTCAAAAAATTGCATCTTTATGTCTGCAAAACTCGCAGAGTTATAGCCATTTAGATAATTCATCGCGTTTTAAGGGATTAGACACAAATTGAAATGCCCTCAATTCAAGAAACAATGTTTAACAGTTCTAGATAACATGTAAAAAAATCTTTTAAAGTTAGAATTTTGATTTTTTTTCCTTTTTTTGTGATATTTTGTCGTATATTTTGCTAACAAAATCACATCCTAAAATTTCTCATACTATTCATAATAATGTGAAGTAATTTGTAAAGTTTTAAACGGGATAATTTAAAATCGTTGTAACTCGAAACATGATTCGTTGGATTTCATTTTTTTTCATTTAATTAAAGAGGAAAGTCTAATTTTAGTTCTGTTCCAGATTTTTATCCAATATTAATTTTAAAACTATTACAAATATTTGTTTTAAAAAATGATGTAATATATTTAAAAAAATCATATTTTCAAAAATAAATATTTTTTCAAATTTTCCGAAACAAAATTAATGTAAAATAACCCAAAAGGACATGTTCCAAGTTTAAGCATTCTTTCTTTAACGATTTTTAATTTTAATATTTTAAAGACGAGAAATGGTGATGGTGGTGAGGGGGGGGGACCATCATGCAGAGAAACACATTTAAAGATTTAAACAATATTCAGCTACTTATAAAATGTTTAAGTGCTTTTGAAAAAACTGAAAGCGAAAAGTAACTCTTTCTGTAGCCCAAACTTCGGATTCAGTTTATTTTTTCTCATTTCCTTCTCCTTTCTGTTCTGTTCAAATGTCCGTTAGTTATATAAAACAATATTTTTCTAACATGCCGATTAAAGAGCTTTTTCATAATTTTTGCTCTCACATTTTCAGGCCTTTTTATCGTCCCAGAGAGGCTGTCAATAAAGCCCGGAATCTGTTCCCAGGCCGGGTCAGAACCCGGACGTTACATTTTTCTGAAGACTTGCCTGGCCGGGCCTAACGTAATTTTTGACAGCTTCCTTCTTCTTAGGTCTGCACGGGACGAAATTTTTCATCCAGGTCTCTAGTTTTTCCTAATAGAGTCAGCAAAGCAAGTCTGGTATACATGGCTGTTATATAAAGTATGCACGATTAGTGGTTCATTTACAAGGACACTCAAAATAATTCGATTATATTATATTATATGGTAAAAAATTATTTGGAGAGTATTTTAATCAAATAATTCTATTTCAAATGTATCGAAACTGATATAAATTGCTGAATATTTCACTACGATCACGTTAAAATTGGGCATTCATAGCATTTTTTATTAATTTACAGGACACACAAAGAAAATCGGTTTTGCAAAGTAATTGCTGGAGAGTACGTTTTAAAATTCGGTATGCGCCTTTAAATTTAATAAGTTTTTTGCAAATTACTCTTTATATATAAATTTTATACCTCATATGCAGGATCCACATAAGTATTCGCGTACCGTTCTCCTTACTAAAGAAAATTGCTGAAAGGGAATTCTCATTTGAAGTATATGTATCTCTTAAATGATCTAAATTTTGGAATACATGTTGCTAATAGATACAAATCTCTATATCATATACAGAATTGCCAAAAAATTCAGATAATTTTCCAAATATAAATGGGATAGCTGAAATTCATTTTTGAACTACCCATTTCCACAGGGTGAAAAGTGACGAAATATTTTAATTTTTTAAACGGTGCATTTTCGTTACATTATTCTGAATATGTGGGAAAATGCTTCATAATGTATGCTTGACGCATGATTTTTTCTTTCTTGCTACATTTGTCGTTAGATTTGTATGTAATTTTTACAGAACAATTTCCTTTTATTTCAAATTATTAACTAATAAATTTAATACTACAGAGGACAATCTGGAACAAAATTCTGAAAATATATATATGGAACTATGTACTCAGATGGCAGAAGAAAATGGTAAGTTAATATTATTTAATAGATAGTATAACTGTTAATCTTTTATCAGTTTAATTAAAATAATATTTGTGTTATCAGGCTTGTTGTTAGGACTGGCCCAAGGGTATTTTCGCACCCGTGCGAGCAGTTGCCTGGCACTCCCTCCCCCCCACACATATATATGAAAGAAAGGAAATATTCTTGCATTATTCTTAAGTTTTTATATATTATAGGTCGTTTTGGTCTTTTAAAAGCTATACTCATTAACTCCCTTGTAGATTCTAAAAACACGTTAATTCGATTGGCTTTATAAAGATTACTGAAAATTGAATTATAATCTTAAAATCATTGGCAATCTCCCTGTAAACAAGTTTCCATTCATTTTCCTTTTACTATGAAATTTTAATGCCGAATCATCTGCTGTTAATAGCTGTTTCCATGTTTGAATAAATAAGACTAGTTAAACCTTTGAAAATCAGCGAATGTAAAATTAACTGATTCAACAGAGTCCTTGCCACTTGTTATTTTTTATCAGTGCTATATAAAAATTGTTATAAAAATATTTTAAAAGTAACGTTTTAAATCTGAAATAATTTACACCAAAGGTTTTTTTTCTTTTTATTATTAACGTTAAAGATAATTTTTTTCGTTAGAAAGAAAGTATTATTATTCATGTTAACTTAGAATTGGCAACCGTAGTTAAAACAATCATCTCGAAATATAAAATAAACATCTCGTGTATTTTTAAATATAAACTGTTTGACAATGTCATTATTTAGCTATTTTGAATCAGACCTAATTTTCCATCATTTACAGCTTTTAACACATACGATTGAATTCTTTATTTGATTTATTATTTTAAGTTTTCTGTCATTTTTAATATTCACGTGTAAATACATGTTTTTTGACTTACATTTCCAGCTTACAAGTAATTATTTAATTCTAATTTGAAAGTTTTTCTGTTTATAGTAATTCACATATAAATATAGCTTTAATTGAAAGGAAATATTATAATTTGCACTGTTTTTACAATTGGCAACAATTTAAAATAACAGCCATTGCTAAAATATTTAAAAAATATGTCTCGAAATGCTGAAAAATTGAATTTAAAGTTGGAAAAAAAGCTACAAAATCAGTCAAGTTGAAATGATAAATGCAGTTTGAACACCGTGAGCTTCTAATGTATAGCCTCAAGAAAGAAAAAAAAAAAAAAAAAAAAAAAAAAAAAAAAAAAAGATTAATTTTTTATGTATATTTTTTTCTGCTTTAAAACTTTTTTTTTAATGGAACCTACTTTGAGCAAATTTAATACTAAATATATCTTAAAATATTTCTTTTTTTATTTTATAACTGTCTGTTTTAGCGTGTTTATCAAGCAGTTCTCAACAATACAACATTTCTCTATATTTTTTTAAGTAGCAGTTTTCTTAAAATTAGGGGAGAAAGATCTCCGGTTACAAGAAACTCAATTTACTAAAGCAATAACATTACTAAAGGAATCTAGATTTAATCCTATCTTTCAGTTCATGTTAATTGAATTACAAAATGTTTCGAAATAAAAATTTTAACTATACAGTAAAAAGTATCAGTTTTACTATGTAATATTATGGTTTCACAGAAAAAGCCGCATACAAGCCTACTTACGACGTGATAAACCCTGAAGACAAAAAACACACGTTTTATCCGGAAACCCTTGATAGATTCTGTCAATTTTTAATAAATCGCTAATATAGCTTTAAACTTGATATTGTTTAGTAAAAAAAAGAAATGATTAATTTGTACGATTCTAAATAAGCTGTTACCTGTCATAAAATCGGTTGTCAGCACCGGTTAGTTAGTGGATTAGACCGCAGAGTTCAGTGTAAAAAAATCTTAAAACTCTCACTATTGAAACTAATTTGCAAGGGAAGGGAGATGATTTGGGATAATTCTGTCTGCTTAGTATTCCGCGAGGTAGATGGAGTGTTGATAGTTTAAGGTGCCGTTCTTTCTGATAAAGAATAAAGAAACCGGAATGTACGTGAAAATTCAGTGTTTTTGAATTGTTGTTTAAACAGAACTTTTCCCCAGTACCAAGCAGACCCCCCATCTAAAGAACAATTTCCGTACGCTTAGCAGTAAACTGCGAACCGCATGATCGTGGCACTTGGAATATTGCTCAAAACAAACTTTACAGGGGTGAAGCACACTAATACAGGCAATATTTTTTTTAAAGGAAAAAAGTTAATTCATTTTTTAACGGTACTTTTTTGTGAGACCCTTACATTGTTTGGCCGGTTGGCGTCTTCTTTATTTCCAAGTTGGTGTGAACCGGATTAACCATAACCACATATTAGTTCAAGTGTGTTAGCTTTCGAGTTTCTTTTCTTGAAACAAATATTTAACAACTGCAACGTTTTAGAAAGGAAAATTTTACGTTTTAAATGTTGCCATAAATTGCACTAATTTTATCACTTCTAAAATATATTAAAATGTATTTAGAATTATTTGGTATTATTTGGTTATATCGTCGACCGATTTCAACAAATAATACAGATTGCCAAACTAATAGCAAAATTACACATATTGACATAATTTTTTTCCCCCAAATAACGAAAAAACAAACCAAATAATTAGTAGAATATTAATAAAAATACAATCAAAAAGTCGAAATAAAAATAACTTAATGGCGTTTCAAGCACGTGTACCCTATTTACTGTCATGGAATGCGACATTTACTATCATCCATTATCTGCATTCAATCTTACAGTTTCGCGATAGTTTCTTGATTGACGGGTTAACAAAGTAGTACCTATTATTTTTATCTGTGAACGTTTTATTGTTCTGATAATCATTACATTTGGGATTTCCCCGAAATTTACAGGAATTCGACTGAATTTATTTTATTTTATTTTATTTTATTTTATTTTCAACTGCTGACTCTGCTATTTAATACTGCAGAAAATTCAAAAAGAATCTGTATGAATGCATCTACTCAGACAGGAGAAGAAAACGGTTAGTTCATCTATTTAAACAGGCGACAAAAAGTTATAGATTCTTTAAAGTACATTATTTTATCGAAGCAACTTATTTTTGATGCATTCCTAATATTTTAACTCGACAATATTTAGAAACTTATTAAATAAATTTAATAAGATTTTGGGCACTAAGAAAACATTAAGAAGGAATAAGTTCTCGCACATCGAAGAAATTGTATTACTTAAAACAAAGAAGGAATTTTGAAAATCCATGGAATATATGCTTTAAAAGTAAATGCTCATTTTAAATTATTGTATTTAATTAAAATCGAGGAAAAGGAAATTCATGAATGAAATCCACATTCTTTCTAATAAAACACGAAAACAAAAAATTCTACAAAATATGAATCAAAGGAAATCATGAATTTGTCCTATCTTAATCATCTATAGAGTGTTAAGAAGCTTTTTCCTTTTGTTAAAAAATTTAGATACTGCTTTTTACTAATAAAAAATTTCTCTAATTAAAGTTCGTATACTCCTGTAACTATTTTAAAAATGAAACTTTTTGCAACCCTATTTTTTATTTTTAACTTTTTAACTATTTCTGGTTTCTTTTCATATAAACATTTTCTCGCATCACGTATACTATATTTGTATACTGTCACAAAGAAAGACAATTTCAAACAGCAATGATAAAGTGCCAACCAGAACCCAATATTTAATTTGTCTGTTCAGGAATATCTGTATCAATGCATTTCATGTTTACCCTCAAAAATATCAAATTAACTTTGAAAAAAAAAATCTACTCATAGTGCTTGAATCACTATTTTCTTTCTTATTGTTTTAAACATAGATTTATCTGTTTAATAATTTTTATCGCACAATAGGGAAAAAACACCGTAAACATTGGCGATAATTAATAAATAAAATAATACACTTTGTAAAATCACCATAAAATGAAAAATAATATAGGACGCGTTTCGAACTACAACAATAACAGCTTGTCATCAGCTAAACCAACACGTATCCGTGAGTGTACAGAGTCGAGACTGTCTGCCCGAGTGTTATTCTCGACTATGTCCCCTTATGGGCACGTGTTAGTTTAGCTGATGACGAGCTGTTATTGTTGTAGTTCGAAACGCGTCCTATATTATTTTTCATTTTATGGGCCCCACCAGTGGCCGAGAGGTTCTGACTTTCCAACTGGTAGACGGCAGGTGCTGGGTTCGAGCCTAATCGCGGCCGTCGGCGTAACTGTCGGAGTTTTCCGTGGTTCCCTTAGAAAGAACCTCCAAGAAGGGCACTCCCCCCAGGGCCTATATCCCTCGAGTAGATAATCAGCCGATACAAAATAAACCAAACCAAACCATTTTCATTTGATGGTGATATTACAAAGTGTACATAAGTGATTTTACAAAGTGTACTTTATTTATCGTACAATGTTGTCTGTCAAACTAGCAGAAGAGCGTGACTGGATGACGGATGTTCTCGACTTCTTGAAAGCGGGGAATGGCATAGACGTGACTTTCGAGGTGGAGTCACCAAACGGCCATGTCGAATTCTTCGCTCACAAGTTGATCCTGGCCATGAGGTCCCCGTTCTTTGCAGACGAGTTCTACGGCGAAGGAAAAAGTGATGCACACCTGGTGATACCTTTGAAAGGAATAAATCCGAAGGCTTTCATGGAAATGTTAAGGTAACCAATTGTAGAGTCATATATCATTGTATTCTATACAAACAAACAAACTTGTCTTTTTTATGATATAGGTACAGACGTCATAAGTTACAGCCTATGTTTGATTCTCGGCAAACACCATCATTTTAGTATCATTTCTTTTGAAATCGGTTCAATAGTTCCGGAGATTGACCCCTACAAACAATTTTTTCTTATTTATAATAGAGGTATAGACGACATAAGATATAGTCTATGTTTGATTCCGGGCGAAAACCATTGTTTTGGTGCCATTACTTTTGAAATTGGTTCGGTAGTTCCGAAGATTGGCTTCTACAAACAAACAAATTTTTCTTAGACGACATAAGAAAATGAATCAACCATAAACTATAGTTTATGGTTGATTCCAGGCGAGCACCATTGTTTTGGTGCCATTACTTTTGAAATCCGTTCGGTAGTTGCGAAGTTGTGGCATAGACATAAAATATATCCTATGTTTGATTCCGGGCACGCACCATCATTTTGGTACCATTACTTTTGAAATCGGTTCGGTAGTTCCGGAGATTAGCCTATACAAACAAACAAACAATCTTTTCCTCTTTATAATATAGGTATAGATTACTTTTTTTTTATCCTGGTGCTAGGCATGAAAAGTAAAACTTTGTGCCAATCATTTTGAATAATTTTGAAGAAAATAGCGCTTGATTGCGTGCTGTAAAAAAAAGGCTACATTGTCGATACATTTTATTATTAGTGTTGACCAATATTAATACATTGCTGGTTGACGATGTTTCCATTATAGACATTGTTTTTTAATTCAAAATAAAGGGCAGAAATTCTCAACAACAATTTTCACTTTCAGAGATTTCCTGAATAAGTAAAGAAAATATTTTTTAGAAGAATTTCTGAAACATGGTTTGGATAAAATATGGCGCTACAATTGTGATTAGTCTAAGCGTAGAGAAATTGATAAAATGACAGTTTTATGCAGACATACCACAAAAATAAATAAATAAATAAATAAATACATTTTTTGTTCCCTTTTAGTTAGTATAATAAATATTTCAGACATTGCAGAGTTCATTTATTTTTTTAATTTATATTGAAGACATGATGGTTCTTAAAGAACATATTTTATTATTAATTCTGCCACAAGGGATGAAAAAAAGTCGAATTCAGAATTCATTTGGGAAAAGCTCGAAGTTGTTTTAATCCTTATAATTTAGGACTAAAATGAGTACATTATATTTTTATTTTCGCAGTAAGTGAATCTTAGCCGCTATTTACTCATTTATAGAGAAAAAGCCACGTTATTTCTTAATTGCCATAACTGTATTTCAGAACAGCTGACTCTACGAACAAAATTGTCTATACAAATGTTGTACAACTGAAAATTGGGAATAAAATGAGCATCCACATTTAATATTTTTTTAACACTAAACTCACAACAATACATAGAATTTTTTCCTCAATCGCTAATCAAGAGCTTGAAGCCAGAACAGACCAAGTTGGACCTTGGTTAAACATACCAAGTGGTCCATCCTCCCTCCATTTTTACATAAAAGTAATCGAGAATAAAGCTTAGTATGATCATTTTTGACCTAAATTCAAGTGATTAAAATAGTTTCCAGCTTTTCTTTAATTCCGAATTCACCCCCTAACCACTATTCTATATTAATGCGCTGTAATGAGAGAAAAATGTTCTAAAGTCACAATTGTTCCTAAATTTGTGAATTTTAAAAATCTTCCACTGTAAGATAAAACTCACACAAAATTCGGAAAAAGGCAATATTATATCCAGTTTTTGTAAGGAGAAGACTGTAAATGCATTAAAATGAAGATTGTCTATTTAATTTAGTGATGCACAACCTTTTGCCAAAAAAAAATTGTTTGTCACTAGAATATTTGAAAAGTGACGTTTGTTTTATTTAATTATTTAATAGCAAAGTTTCTGGCATTATTATGAGGAAAATTATTTTACATAAGAATAGTAGTACCTTTGTGTCCCGCGGGCTACAGATTGTGCATCCCTTATTTAATTAATGGTATTTTTTTAGTAGTCGAAGCATTATAATTTCCACATCATGTTGCAACAATTGTTCACCCCAATTCGCAATCGGTGATTTTTACCTTTTTGTAATATGCTGTCACAGTTTCTATAGTAAACTGTTAGGAATTTTGTTCTAGTTTGAACCAAAGTTTCGTGCTCAGTAGCTACCACTATGAAATGGTGAAATCTCGTATGAATAGTTGAAGCTTCCTAGTTATACCTCGTTCCCAGTTCCGGAACTATACATCAACAGGAGGTTCAAGATTTTGCCATCTTACAGTGGCAGCTACTTGGCCCAAAATTTTGGTTCAAACTAGGACAAGATTTTTAACAGTGTATATGATTATCCGTGAATGATTAGGAAACAGAATTGTGGCAGTTTTCTCTATTTAAATATAAAATTTCTTCTTCATCATTTTTGTTACATTATCTGTTATTTTTTTTCAGGTACTGCTATGACAACAAACCTCGGATGAGAACAATCGAAGAAGCTTGTGTCCTGTTCAAAGTAGCCTCCGATTTTAAAATTTTGAATCTGCAGAAGTTATGCCACGCATTCATCAGGGATGCCAAGGTTGACTCCTAACATGTTTTCATTAGTCTGAAGATTTCAGAAGAAATGGAAGTCAAGGATCTCGAAGACATGCAATACTTGATCTTGCAAATAAGAACCAGAGCTGTCATTCGGAAATGAAGTTGTCACTCAACTCTGAATAAGGACTGATTAAACCGATATCACAGAGTAAGGAGTTGCTGACAGAGAATCATCTTTCATACACTGCAACGGCAACTTCTTCGACATGGGACTACGTATAGACAGTGGTGATTGCTGCTGGTGATGTTTAAGCTACGGCCATAACAGAAGATAGGTTACTAATGCGATACTATATCGCTTTCTTGGCGAAAAATGAGAGATAAAAACCCACGATTATTTCTTGCTCTTTGTTTTGAATTTTATGAAAACAAGTTTATTTTTAACGTTGTCTGAAACAGTCGCAATTCAACATTATTTTAAAATAAGTGCTGTGGTTAAAGAAAGTACTTTTTTTCCATGTTTGAAAGATTATTTTTTATAAACAAATTTACAATTAATTTTATATTGCTTGCATTAAAAATTTTATTTCATTTATCAAATAAAAGTCTATTTATAATTCTTTGCTGTGTGTGAGTTATTAGTTCTGAACATTAAAATAAATTATGAAGTAAATTAATGATCTAAAAATAAGCCAAATAAAATAACATTGATTATAAGACATGAAAACAATATATAAATCAAAGATTTAAAAAAATTATAATGTTTTCAAAGATATTTCAAGGCTTTAATAGATTATTTAAAAAGTTACTTTAGATTTAATAAAAGTTCTTTTAAGCATTTATATATTTATCTATATTATGATAATTTGATCGATTTTAATTCCCGTATATCTTAATCTCTTTGAATAATCCATTAATGCTATTATATAATTGAAGCACATCTAATTTTCTAGCTAAAAGGAATCTGTTGAGTTTTTGTAGTTATGTACAGGATGTTACTTATTGATGTTTAGTAGATAATCCCTAAACAGTCGATTTTAGAGGGCTACTTTCAACTGCAAACCATGTTTTACGATTATAAATTACATATCTTAGAAGTCATTCAAAAGTCAATATAATTATTTTTGCAAAAGTTTAATTTAGTTCCTTGGTCCTACGAATGGTTATTTCAAAAGACATATTTTGTGGTTCTGTCCCAGAAAACAAAATTAATTATTCTCTTATGAAAATAGGGATAATTTGAATTTTTAACTTTTTTCGTTATCAAAAACATACATTTTAGTGCTGGAGAACAATAAAAAATTCTTGATAATTCAATGAAATTTGAAACATTTTTACAATTAGATAGATTTCTATGAAAAGGGACAGATTATTTATTGGTAGGGATTAATGAAGAATGAAAAACATATAACATATCTTCAATTTTTATCCATTTCCCTTTCTATACACTGTAAAAAAATCTGTAAAGGTACTAAACATTTTCTAGGAAACTGGGATTCCAAGACCTTTTCATGTAACGATAACAGGAAAAATCCATGTAACCGATTGTAAAACTTGTAAAAATTGTAAAAGTTTTTGTTGTTACCGTTACAGGAAAAAATCTTGGAATCATAGTTTCCTAGATAAAGTGTAGTACCTTTACAGATTTTTTTTACAGTGTATGAGTATAAACTGAGAATCATTTTTCTTCAATAACTTATGAAACACAGTGGAGCACTATATGATTTTCAGAAAGTGACTCTTAAAATTTGAAATGAAAATTTATATTGCATTCTTGCTTCAAAAGTGCCATAATTCCAAAAACTCATTTTCTCATTAAATGCTGTCGTTTTTAGGCTGTATTTTCAGTGCACTATCTGTCACTTTAGACGAATGAAGCATGAAAATCAAGTAAAATGACAGCGATTTTTGAGTTGTAATTTTTTTTTTAAAAGAAAGGCTGTGGTTTATTTGAAAATGAAAGTCGACATACAAATCTTTACATAAGATTTCACTAAAATAAAATAATTTTATTTGATAATTTTATTGCTAAATATTAAATATCTGCACAATGGAGATTTTTATTTCAACTTGAACTTTAAATTTGAAAATACAATTTGATGAGTTTTTCAGTAAGAAATTGGAAGTGTTAAATTAAAAAGATGTAACATGAAACATTTCCAAATCGAAAGAAAAAAAACTTAAAATGTCCTAATAACAATAATTTTTTCATATGAAACATAAATAATACTAAATGACATTTTACATACAGTTTAATGTTTTCTCATTATATATCAGATTTAATAAACATAATTAAATATTCTTTGAAAAGAATAAATGAATAAAATTCTAATTGTGTGAAAAAAAGATAAAATTTTATATTAAATGTAAGGAAATTTTTATAAATTTCATCATAAATTTTATCCTTTTTTCAATTAATTTAATAAGAATTACAATTCTGAAAACTATTAGCTGTATTTGGACGGGACTACGGTATTAAAATTTAAATTCTTGATGACTTTTAAAAAACAAAAAAGAAAATTTTATATTCAAAACAAAAATTTAAAAAGATGCTTAGGCTTATTCAAGTTTATTACATACATAAAACAATTAAAAAAATACTGAGATGCATAAAATATCCTTAATACAAGTGTTTTCTTTGCAATAAAGACTGGAATAAATTTAAAAACCTTATTGAGCTATCTTTCAGTAAAAATTAAGAAAAAACGCCAATAACCTAAATTCAAATAAATTTGAAGTTTTGTTCTAAAAAAATGAAACAAATTTAAAATATGCATATGAATCACTGACATACAAATATACAATGATTCTGTAAAATTGAGAAGGCAGGCATAAAGAATAAAACTAAATTTTGTATCATTCAAATATTTATTAAAAAATATTTATAAGTTTTAACAAACATAAATATATGATAGGTATTTTAATTAAGTACTACTTTCTAGGTAATGAAATATCTTTAAAACATTCAATAGTGCAGGACTCAAATTTTCACACTTTCCTGCCAGATTATAAATGAAAAAAAATCTGAGTGGCAGATTCCTTTAATACCTACAATGGAGTTTTACAATAACTATCATCGTTTTAAAACTGTGTTAGGAAAGTGTGAACATTTTAGTGACGCTGTGACCTTTGATGGTGCGAACAAAAAATAGTCAAGAGAGACAAATGTGATTATCATTTCATTAGTTTAAGAATGTTTAAAATGTATTTCACACATTATATATTAGATACATTAAAAAATCATTAATTTTAGTTCGCTAACATAATATGAAACATTGATGACTTAAGTCTAAAATCTAAGGAATTAAAATACATACAAAGATATAAAATATACATATTGAAAATAATAACTTTGTTATTTTATATTACTGTAACATAATTAGAACGTAAGAAATTACGAATATTGACCGAGTGTTGGCATTTTTATGCTTTTTTTAATTGGGATATATACCAGAATTTTCTAATAGTAATATTCTCAATTATTTTATTTAAAGACATAATAAATGACGCTAGTGGCAGAACAAATAAAAAGAACATTACTATGATAAAAAGAAAATACTATAATAAAAAGTTAATTAAATCCAATTGATTTTTTAAATCACCAGATTTTAAAACATTCACCTTTTATATAAACATTTTAATAAAAATTTTAATTTTATTTAATTATGATTATGGAATTTATTTGACGGTTCCGAAACATGTCAATGTCTTTTATTTTTATTATAACACCTTTCTTAAGTAAAATTAAAATTTTTACTAAGAACATTACTGTTTTAAAAAATCTTGTTGATACGAGATTGATTTCAAGAGTTAACAAAAAAAAAAGGAAAAATCAGATTTTTTTCCCGCATAATCTCTTTTAAGTTCAATATACTTAATCTTGCGATGTTCCAAAGCATCATAAAAACAAATTTGTAAGTGTGATCGCATATCCCACTGAGGGTTTCGTTTAATATTTCTTTCACAACAAATAATCATTTAATTAACAAATCAAGACTGTTCAGTTATGATTATTAAATTCTTACATACACGATAGCAACAACAAATTTAATTTTGAAATTATCACAAAGGGAAGTTATTTATTTTTATCAAATTAAAAATGTTCAAATCAAATTATATATTTATCTATCTATAGAATAAAGGCCAAACGTATCTGAGCGTAACCCATACGCCATTTTTGGAATATACTTTGAAATTTGAAATGAAATTTCGGTTTTGCATTTTTTGCTAGTACAAATTAAAAAGTTTCTAAACATTGCACATTTTCAATTATTACATCATCATATAGAGAAAAAAATGCTCTTTTATATGCAATGATTCTGAACACTGTACCTTTATTTGTTTTAGTATGAAAGATATTAATTTTTATTGAGATATTATAATTCAGTATTTGAGATATTAATTTTGCAATTTTTAATGTAATTTTTATAATTGTGGCAACAAAATTGCATTATTTCTGTTAAAAATATAAGGGAAAAGGGAAAACAGTTTTTATATCTATTTAAACTTGCGTGCAACAATTAGAAGGGAAAAATCAACAACAAAAATAAAAACGAACTGATAATATATAAAAAAAATATTTTAATTAAAACAATAGTCTTTTACAAGATTTCATGATTTGTTGTGTGACAAGAGGTATTCAGTTGTAAGCACACAAAATTTGAACTCCCTCACTTATATAGTTTTTGTGTACGGACTCTACGACGGACAGAGGACAGAGACGCGGAGTTTCGTCAGATGAACGAAACCCTAAAATGGGTAATTAATGCGTTAAATTAATTTATAGAATTGATACATTTTACATACAGCCTAAGCTGATATTTATGGCACAGATGTCATATACGCACCACATTTGCACCTGCTTTTAGGTAGCTTTCATTACAAAAAGCTACCTATTGCAGCCGTCCGGAGGAAAGCACTTCCGGAAAATTTTGGTATATTTTCACCGATCATGACCCCCAGACCCCAAAACCACCCTCCGTTCAAATGTTGACATATATATATATCTGATTTTTGTCATGCGATAACTAACGTATTTATGAACCGATTTGAATGAAACTTGGTATGTACATAGTAAATACAAATTTCTCGACCGAGTTCGTTGGCCAGCATCATCCGCCATTTTGTTTCAAAATGGCGCCCATTTTAAATTTTTTAAAAAATTTAAAATTTTAAATTAAATGCGAAAAAATTAAAAATTGAAAAATATTTTTCTTTTGCATGTTAGAACTTAAAACAAAAATTCCAGAACACTTTTTATTTTTTCTATATCTTAAAAAATAATTGAGTTATAGCACTTTGAATTTTTCTTATGGCTGACATTTTGAAACGATCTGATTTTTGTCACGTGATAACACGCGTATTTATGAAGGGACTTGAATGAAATTTGGTATGTACATAGTACATACAAATGTCTCGACCGAGTTCGTTGGCCAGCATCATCCAGGATTTTGTTTCAAAATAACGGCCATTTTAAATTTTTTAAAAAATTTAAAATTTAAAATTGAATGCAAAAAAATTAAAAGTTGAAAAATATTTTTCTTTTACGTGTTAGAACTTAAAACAACAATTCCAGAACACTTTTTATTTTGTCTATATCTTAAAAAATAATTGAGTTATAGCACTTTGAATTTTTCTTATGGCTGACATTTTGGAACGATCTGATTTTTGTCGCGTGATAACACGCGTATTTATGAAGGGACTCGAATGAAATTTCGTATGTACATAGTACATACAAATGTCTCGACCGAGTTCGTTGGCCAGCATCATCCATCATTTTGTTTCAAAATAGCGGCCATTTTAAATTTTTAAAAAATTTTAAAATTTAAAATTTAATGCAAAAAAATTAAAAGTTGAAAAATACTTTTATTTTACGTGTTAGAACTTAAAACAACGATTCCAGAACACTTTTTATTTTGTCTATATCTTAAAAAATGATTGAGTTATAGCATTTTGAATTTTTCTTATGGCTGACATTTTGAAACGATCTGATTTTTGTCACGTGATAACACGCGTATTTATGAATCGATTTGGATGTAACTTGGTGTGTACATAGTATATACTGAGGCCTGAATCGAGTTTGATACTCAGTTCCATCCGCCATCTTATTTCAAAATGGCGGCCATTTAAAAAATTTTATAAATTTTAAAATTTAAAATTAGGTACAAGAAAGTGAGAAATTGAAAAAGATTTTTCTTTTAGGCATTTGACCTTGATACAAAGATTCCAGAGCATTTTTTGTTTCGTTTGTATCTTTAAAAATGGCTGAGTTATCGCATATATATATTAATCGATTTCAATATGAATGTGCATGTGCACCAGAATTAAGATTTCGACCAAGCTCATAATCAGGTTCTACTAATTTGAGCTTAGTATTTTTGAATAAATAAATATATAAGTATATGAAAGCTACCTCTTCCTCCCGGCACTGCCGGAAGGACTATTTTCCCCAGTCAATTCGGCATTGCACATGTGTGCCAAGGAGAAGATCCGTTTAAAAAGGGTATAACAATTGTTAGGGAAATAAAATCGGAAAAGTTAAAGATTTCAGTGAAATGTGCTGATTAAATATACAACTGCATGTATTCAATATCGCTGTATATATTAATTACCTATTAAGTTTATTATTTATAACTGTTTATTTATTGTTTCCCCTTTTATTAAATTCATGTTTATTTACTGTTATTTTTTATTTTAATTCTTTAAATTATTTTTATTATATGCTATATCAATAATTATTTATATCAAACTATTATTTATTTATTTTCATTTCCTTTTTTTAAAATACTAGAATCTCTTTCATTTTTTCACGTTATTTTATTTTTATATTGCAACAAAAAATAACGTCATGCTATAGAATGCAATTTGTAACTTATATTCAAAGGCAAAATCTTCGCCAAATTGGCGGCACGTGCAAATGTGGTGCGTATTATGACATTTGTGCCATATTTACTACCAAATTTGGCATTAGTGGTCGCGAAAGCAGCGTTAGTCCAATTTACCAGTCTGTGTTTGTTTGGCAACATAATTTTTCAGAAGTTTCAGTCGCATTTCTCCCACGTGTCAGTTTCAAGAGAGACATGGAAACACCAATATGATTTTCTAAGACAGCTTATGAATCAACCAGAGACAAAATGTTCTCTGAACCGATCCCAAACAGTTTAGAAGATGCATCAAACTCGCAAATAGACCAATCATTAAGTTGTGTAATCGTAGTGAATTTCTAATCACAAAATCCTACACTGTTATCCATCTTTCAGTCATAGGTAGCCTTGTTTTCTAAATACTAGGGGCTATGCATATATAACGTTATCAACTTTTTGGTAATTTTGGACCCAATCCCCCACCCCCATTTGCAGGGGCCTCGCTAAGGGGGGGGACAGGGGGGAGCCTCCCCCCAAACATTCCCAAATGTTGTTACACTTGGCAAATTTCATTGAAATTTTAATAAAAACTGTAATATATTTCCTATTTTTAGATAGAAGTTGCAAAAGTTACAACTCTAATTGGGAATATTATTGAAATTTTTACAAATAAGAACTGTATTACATTTTCTAAGTGTGGTAACTTGGCAAAAATATGAAACAAGTTGGCAAATATGAAAATTTGGCTCAGCAATTTAAGGTCTTCTCCCCCATTAATAAAAAGTCTTAGCGATGGCCCTGCCCATTTGATATCATACGTTATCATTCCACGAACCCCCCCCCCTCCTTCCCAGGTAATGATATCGTTATCAATGTCTATTTTTTTTAAGACTTTAGGATTTCTTTTTTTATTTCGAGGGACATACAAAATTGGTTACATACTTTATTGATACAAATGAAGAAAAAATAAAATATCACTTTATATCATATAACACTTAAAAGAAATTGTTTTTATTCAAAAATATTTTATAATAACTTTTGTTAGATAATGCTTTCAAAAGTATTAATGTCTTGTAGCACCTGCCCTGCGCGAAGGAGCGGGGGGGAGGGGAAGGGATGGCGGTGGAGTAATTGAAATTTTTATCAACAAAAAAAAGGGCAGCATTTCTCTTCCTCTGTTATTTGTTAGTAAACACAAGCTTCATTTCACATATACGTCACATATAGATTCAATTATAAAATTATTTTCTAAGCACACTTTCTATTCTTCTTGTGAAACTGTTTACGCAAACAAAACTTGCGCATTTTTTTTTTTTTTTTTTTTTTTTTTTTTTTTTTTTTTGTAAAGTGGCTACAAAGCAGTTGTAAACAAATAAAATTAACTGTTCTATTCGTTATATAGATATAAAGTGTTATTCAAATTCGAAAGTTGAAAAATATTTATTATTAAGAAGTAATTTTCATTAGCATTATTTTTTATATTTTTGCTGTTAAAGAACAATTTATGGCATTTACCTGAATTAACATTTCTAAAATGTAAATACACCAAAAATTAAATAACGTTTTTGCTTAAAAAAAGGCAAAAAATAATATAAAAATTATTGTTACTTTCAAATAATTATCTTATGAAATAATGCTTCGCAAATCCAAACAAAGCATAGCTTTTGCTAGTTAAATTTAGATTTCGCAGATAAAGTAAACAAAATATTTTGATTTCATAAAATGGAGCTGAGCTAAGAGACAAGCACACAAGTCTAACACAATAAGTTTCAATTTTGAAATTATTATTATTATTTTTTTATTACTATTATTCTGAAATAGCGAACGCCGAAAAAAAAAAAAAATGATTGATATTTTTTGACTCGCCAAGAAAGCGTTAAACTGCCAAATGCTTTAACGTAAACAGTGTTCTACGCATGTGCACCAAGCTCTGATAGGGAGCCTACCTTGCCGATAAGAACCTTTGACTATGATTGGATGATGTAATTTTCTTTATTTCCTCCTGAAGGTACCTAGCATGGTAACCCACGCGAACGCTAATCGACCAGCTCTGGGTTCGTACGCTTCAAGGGATTCGGGGAATTTTGAGATATTTTATTATCAGGAATTTCATAAAGTATCGATCTCTAAATCTGAAGATGGAATTTTTTTTTCATTAAGCTTGTTTATAACTGCTCCGCTCAACAAGCGCAAAACGTTTTGACACATTTACAAATTTATTTTTTAACGGAATGATATAAAATTGGAAGGCCTGACAATGAAAGCGTTTTGGAATCGAAATTAGTTTTCCATTCTATGATAATTCAATTACTTTATCGAGCTCTAAGCTATTTCGATCACTTCATTACCCATTTTTCTCCTGCTATTCGACCGGCTTTTCTGCTTTCGTCGGGAAATGTGCTCAAAAACGTCAACTTTGAAGGCTTGTTAAAAAAGATCTATTGCGTTTAAAAAAAACAGAAGATTGAGTGCAATTAAACAGTTTCTGAATAACAACATCAGCTGTTTTCATGAATTTCCGAACAAAAATTATTTAAAGCGTATGTCACAAAGTTGCCCTTTTTAATTTAAGAGCACCTTTAACTGAGTCAAAGATTCTGGTTAAAAAGTGCTTAAAAGTCGCTGTATTAGTAAAACTTAAAAAAAAAAATTCTTCATTAGATTTAAAAAATAAATAAAAACATTGAATAATAAAAAAAAAGAAATTTCCAAAAGGAAATAATTTTAAAAAGGAAGAAAATTATAGTAATGACCGTTATTTAAATAAAATCTTCTGTTATATAAATCTATAAAAAAATATTTCTGTAGCTTCATATTATTATTTAATATATTTTTTTAACGAACTTGAAGAATAAAAAATACGTAAATTAGTTCTGCAACCTTTTTGTTATTATTCTATAAATATATTTAAAATCTTTATGTCTATTTACAGTTTAGTATCTTTTTCATTCGGAAACTCGTCTTTAAATATTTATTTTTTTTAAGATATGTAAATCAATTAATCGCCTTTGTATCTCTTTACTAATCCTTATCTGTTGTAATCTTTGTCTAAATAGGTAAATTGTCGCAAACATTTTTTTATTATTATTCTGTTAATATTAGCAATAGCCTTAAAAATCACTATAGTATCCGACGTTTAAAAAAAAAAACTGTCAAAGAGAAATTAATTTCTAATTCATTTGAAACACAGCCATTCTTTATTTTATATGAATGTGAAATTTAAAAAGATAAAATCTTCTAATGTATTTACAAAGAATTTAGTTTTTATAAAATATCATTTTTTTTATTACAAAGATAGTTTAACTCTCTGAGTTCATCGGTTATTTCATGGTCATTTCACGATAAATAAATCCTTATCATTAAAAATATTTAGAAATAACATTTGGAGACTGCCAATTACAGCGCACGACTGTCAAATATGGCCCCGCGGAGATAGTAAACACCATTCTGAGACGTTTCATGAACAGCCATTCATGCTCAGAATGCGGATTCGACCATACCAGATTTGAGCGCTTGTAGTTTACATGCGAGTACAATGGTAAATGAAATTTCCCTTGCAGAGAATGGGAGTAGTTTCCTTTTTGAATCCCTCTTATTCTGAGAAATAAATCGAGGAGAACTGGAGAGGCCCTCACTCGATCTTAAAATTGTTAAGCTCGAATATTACGAACTATAGGAACTGTTTGAGTACTGTAACATATTATTAAATAAATTGACTGGTATGAGTTCAAAAAAAGGGATTAAAGAGTTCTTCCACAGTAGAAAAAAAATCATCCGGAAGAAATAGGTTTCTTCTAAGCGGAAGAAATGGAAGAAACTTATTCTTTAAGCATTTACAATATAACTTTCAACTTTGTGAAACACAATAAATATATTCTTCTATTAATCTTATACAGGGTGATTCTAAATTTTTTTTACCATAAAAGAGGGGTGATAGTACACATCAAGACAAACAATATTAAATGGGAGACCAGGGATCCCAAACGTTTTCCAGAGGAGATAACGGCCATTAAAGTTTAGGGTCTAAAATTTCAAATAAAGATAAAAAACGGAAAAATCGGTCGATTGATTTGCGGTTTTCACTAAAATTATTCTTTATGTTGGCATTTTCTTGAAATTAAATTATCAAGATAAATTTAAAAACATGCCGATAGAGGGCGCTTTAGACTTTGGAGCAACGAACAACTATTTTTTGCCGGTATTTTGTACATTTCATTAAATGTTTTCGTAAGCTTAGACTCAAACTTAAATTTTGAGCTCAAAATCTGAATAGTGTGGAATGCTTAAGTAATACAAACTGAGCTGTGTTCAGAGAGTTCAAATTTCAAACGATAATAAAAAACGGAAAAATTGGTCCATTGATTTGCGGATTTCACTAAAACTATTCTTTGTGTAGGCATTTTTGTGAAAATAAATTATAAATATAAATTTCAAAAAATGCCGATAGAGGGCGCTTTAGACTTTGGAGTAACGAACAACTCTTTTTTGGCGTTATTTTTTGAATCTTATTAATGCTTTCGTAAGCTTAGACTTAAACTTAAATTTTGAGCTCAAAATCTGAATAGTTGGGAGTGGTTAAGTAGACAAACTGAACTGTGTTCAGAGGGTTCAAATTTCAAATGATTATAAAAAACACAAAAATTGGTCGATTCGTTTGTGGTTTTCGCTAAAACTTACTTTTAAATCAGCATTTTCTTGAAAATAAAATTTAAAGATAAATTTCACAAAATGCCGATAGAGAGCGCCTTAGGCTTTAGAGTAGCGTACAACTATTTTTAACCGTTATTTTTTTAATCTCATTAAATGCTTTCTAATGCATAGACTTAAATTTTGGCTCAAATTCTGACTCGTTGGGATTGTTTAAGTAGAGAAAAATTGAATTGTGTTCGAGGAGGGGGAAGGTTAAATTTAAACTCGTGATAACGCTTCAGTTTGCGCTTCTTAACCCCTCCCAACGATTGCTTTGAGATGCTAGTTGTAAAATATTACATAATTTTTTATTGCTGTTTTAAATGACCAAATCAAATGTCTTCCAAGATTTTTTTTCTTCTAATATGCCATTGCAAATAATAATCCCTCATCTTTTTGTTGCAAACTCATCTTAATATAAAGAATGAGTCTTCGTAAAGAGGCCGAGTAAATAACGCTATTTTTTACAGATACTCATCTTTAACAGCTCTTATAAAAGTATTTTTCATCTCAGAAATGAAAAACCATCTAAACATATGTATTTATAATTAAAAAACGAATGAATATGAAAAATAAATTTTGAATCTGCAGTTGGAAATTTTTTCATTGGCATTGGTATTCAAATTTTCTTTTAGAAATTGATCTAAACAATTCAGAGCACAGAAAAATTTATAAATTTGTTTATCTATAGCAGTTTTTTTTCTCATTGAAAAAATAAATCCCTCATCATTTATATTTTGTTTTGTGTTTTGTAAAACTTTTGTGCTTGCAATCTAATTTGATAATATTGTGTCTATAAATAAAGAAAAACTTGTTCTGCTATAGAAATACATAGAATGCTTAGTAAAATTTTTACTGTTTCAGATGTAAAAATTTTCTTATTGTTATTAATGGACAGCGTTTTATCTTTTGCAGTTTGCATAAGATTTTTGGCTATGGAGGGAAAAGTTAAAGTATCATTTATTGAATTCATTACACTGTTAGTAATATGTAATGCAACAAAATCATAATTTATTAAATCAAAATTTATAAATCAGAATTCATTATGAATCAATTCATTCATAATAAATTTTTTCGTAAATTGAATAATATCATTTATAACTTTTGTTTGTAGATATATTTTTTTAAACATCAATTAGATCTTTTTAAAAATACATTTAATTTTTTAAATAATCCGGCCGTTTTCATTTCGTAAAAAATCCTTCTTACCAACCATGGTAGATGACTATTGTAAAAAAAAATTTAAGTATAAAATAGATTAGTAATTCAATTACTAATTGATTGGTAGTTGACCACTTTTATTGAATTATTTACCATTGAGTTTCTAGAGGATTTTTGGTTTATTTTCTTTTTTCCTTTGCCTACTTTATACAATCATACAAAAATATAAATAAATAGAAGAAGAAACAGACCTTAAATTTTTTGCCCCAATTTGATCAAATGCCTTATTTCCATTTTTAAAATATTCTAAAATTTAAAAAAATTAATTATATTTTCAGTTAAAATTACTTAATTTAATTTTTTAAATTTATATACACATGCATAAAGTTAAAATTGCATCCGATGCTGTTCCAGTCTTAATAAAATCGAGAACAAACAATTAAATGCATGATTTTAAGTGTCTAATATGTTACCATGGATAATGGCAAGAAATAATTTGTCATTTCTCAGTCGAATTTTCCACTGTTAAGTTAATTTATTTGCAATATTGATTTTGTATTGTAAGTACTTTATATAAAACCAAGTCTCTGCTTGGGGTATTAATTTACATATTTGGAATGCAAAACATTATTTAGAGATTTAGACAATAAGGATATCTCATTGGAATCTTTACAATATTGGCGCAATCATAAGCTCTAATAGAATCAATGTTTGTTTAGTACTAAGGTTATATAAAGAAATTTCAAATACTTCTTCAGGTATTAAAAAAAAACCCACAGAAATCTATATTCATAGTGATTTATTGAACATAAATTCTAATCTGTTTTCGATATAAACTATTGGAAAATGCATAATTTTGATGACACAGTTGATCGTCTTCTAAGAATTTATATGAGTAAAAAAGGGACTTTCTACCCACGTAGTACACGGATCTCTGTTTTCTTTTCTCATCTCCATTATAATTCTTGAGTCTTCGATGGTGCAAAACTGGCAAATGCTTAAATCACAGAAAGGCGAGGAGGCTTTAACAACTTGCCACTTAAGATTTTTTTCATCCCAAAGAACAGGAGGACAGCGGGTATCATATAAATAAATTGAATTATTATCAAACACATAAAATATATCTTTAATTGTGACAGCTTTCGGTAAAAAGTAAGCAAACGGCAAATTTTCAAAGTCCTTCCAAGTATCCCTGTCAGCATCATATACTTCCACAGATTTCAGGTACTCGTCATGGTTCTGTCCACCCATAATGAACAGCTGCTCTTGATAGACTGCCAACGCAAAAAGGTGACGGTAAGTTTTTGGAGCACTTATTGTACGCCAGATATCAGTGATCGGGTCATAAACTTGTGCAGATAGATGTTCAGTGAAAAGATCTCGGATTCCGACCATGTAAATCCTATTGTTGACTGTAGCAGCTGCACTTTCAACAAAAGCCTGATGAGTTGCGGCGATTTCCCATGTTTCGGAATCGAAATTGTACCGTTCTAACGTTGTTACAATCTCATCCATTTCTATTTCTGGTGAAGTTCCTCCCATAACATAAATATGATTTCCGGATTTTATTACATCGTAATTCAGACGAGGTATATTTGGCGGATTTAAAGTTGACCATGTCTTCGACAAAATATCAAAAGTATAGATCACATTCTCCGCCATATCAAACATTATGACAAGCGGTCCTGATCCATGCAAAACAACATCAGGACCAACCATTTTCGAGCTAATATATCGCCAGAAATCAATGTCTTCATCGTACGTAATGAAAATTTTAATTCCCTCGGTATAATCTGATCTGTTAACGAAAGACTTGGTAAAGAAATGTATTTTTTTGGGGATGCGATGTTTTGGAACTGCTGATTGTTCAGTTACAGTTTTTATTAACTTGATGCAGGAAGGATTTTCCTTTACAAGTGGATGGTCAAGAATTTCAGAACGCAAATCATTGTCGGCATCATTAAAACGGATGCATAAAATTAAATTTTCGAGCCATTTCTTTCTTTCGTCTTGAAATCCACAAACCCAGCGCTCTACAGCCTTCCATAATTGCCGTTCATTCGAAACATTCAAGGAATCGGAAGACAGCAGCCAAATTAAAGACTCCACCGTCAAATCCTCGAATCTTGAATTTCGGTCTCTTAAGATTTGTTGAAAATTCACCTGAATGAAACGAGAAGATGTCTTGAAAATGCCACCATCTCTATCTTTCGTTCCTTCAAGAAACAAAGGAACGCTTTCGATGTTGTCAGATTCTTGATAGCTAAAAATTTACAGGTGTTTTGAAGTTTTTCCATGCCCAAGAAATTAGCTGCTACAAGAATGTCTCTGATGTTATTTTTGGTAAAATTCAGCTTTCCTGCATAGATGTAATTCAAGATGGTTTCTAAAGTTGAGCCTTGAATCTCTGGAACGAGCACGTCAGTTTGCATCACAGACGAGTTGCAGAATAAATTGTGGAAATACTCACTTCTCACTGCTAAAAGCACGCGATGAACTGGAAACTCACTGCCGTCTTCTGTTCTTATGCAAGGATCGTACAAGTACTCGAAGCCTCGGAAATCTTCAAACATCGCCATTATGTTGGGTGATGATGCGCTATTTTATTTTGGTTGTTTCTCTTATTTGCATTTAATTTTCATTAAAGAATATGTATTGTTAATACTAAAACGATTTTCATTCTTGCACATTTTTTGTATTTATCCATTTAAAAATATGCTGCCTTAAACAATTACTTTTACAATAATGTAATGTTTTTGTATTTATTAACTTGAAATTTTCTTAGCTGTCCATTGTTGGGTAGTATATATGTTCTCAGTAAACAAATTAATATATTTTTAATTTTTTTTCATTAAAAATGTAATTATGCTTTTAGTTAGGCACTAACGCGCATGCATTGTTATGTAATCGTCCTGCCTTTGGTTTTACCATTATTAAAGTGAAATTGAAAATGCATAATATTGTTAAAAAAATACATTCATTGTCACATTACAACTTTTTAATACTTTCCAACAAAGCTCAAAAGTATTTATGAATTCAGTCTGTCTATCTGCCACCTGTTCAATTTCTAACTCGCCAGAATGTACTCAGATTGCGCACGAGATTGCTCATATCTTACGTAGTGCGATTAAAAAATTCCGGGAATGTGGCCATTCTTGACAAAGACAGCAAGTGTATAAAGTGAAACCGCCTAAAATGTATTCTCTTAACTCTTCTCTACTTGCGCGTGTTGGTTTAGCCCATATCATGTAACCGAACCGCACGCGCAGCTGTTATCTTCCGGAGATAGTTATCCTTGCTCCGCGATGTAAAAAAGATGGCTTTTCTTGAACAACATTGCTGTTATAAATTCTGCCTACGATTAGATAAAATAATAATTGAGGCTTTGAAAATGCTAAGAAAGGTTTATGATTAATCTACTATGGTGATGGCCAAGTTTTATGATTGGCATCGACGTTTCAAAGAGGACTGAGAATCCATCGAAGACGATAAACGCGTTGGGCAATCTTCTCCAAGGTTACTTTCTGCTTCAAAAAACACCAGCACATCGATACCAACTGTTAAAACAATTCCTCGTCAAAACTCGTACTAATGTCCTCCTACATCTCCCCTATCAACTGAACATAGCGCAATGTGACTTTTCCTGATCCCATCACTTAAAGAACATTTACCGGGACGTTTTTACTCATTTATTCATATCCGTTTTTATTCATCAGATGCGATGAAAGTGATTACTTTAAAGGTGGACATGTTTCGGTGCTGTGAACTATTCAGGGAAATGTTTTTAATAACCTTTCCTTGAAATATTGAATCATATTATGTATATACCTTATAGAGTATTCAGCGTACTATGGCATGCTCGGTATTAAAAATGAAGTATAGCATTTACGGTTAATTTACAGTGACATTGAAAACAATTCCGTTACATTGCGGTCTAATGAAAATAAATCATTTGCGACCTTTTTAATCTTTTTGCGACGGGAGCCTTTTACGAAATTTCTTATGTTTTGTCACCTGTTTTTAAAAATAGAAATTTGTATCTTATTAAATCAAGAAAATTCTCCGACTTAATGAGGCAAATTTTATAGTATAATTTTATTGATGGGGATAAACAAGGATTCTAAAGTCTGTTTGCGGCGCGCATACGTGTCGCTCATCCCCAAGGGGTTAATGATTTTGGAAATAATTTTAAACGTATTTCAGTTGATATATATCTTAGAAGTGTACCACAAGGCGCTTATTGTAGAATATGCTATGCATAGTGTCAGGTTTCTGATGCTAATGAGCAGGTAGCTATTCAGTATAACTATCATCAGATATTATCTTTTTACTTATTCTGTATTGTATTTAACATGAGCTGACCTACCTTCATATAAACCCAGCAAAGAAAGAAACAATGCGTCATTAGCTGGAAAAAGATGGCAGCAATCTGTGCCATCAGCGTTAAAGTGCAATGGTGTCATTACTTAAATTTGTACAAAAGTGTCCGTGCAAAATGCAGCTGATGGCCAGTCGGTGATGGCCAGCATCGGTATGCCATCACATTACTTCAATCCATCAGTTTTCCCGCAGTTCTAGCACCTATCCTACAGCAATTCCTTTATTGGGCCAACACTTTTAATCCAGCACCATCACTTATCCTACAGTAGCAAACCATCTGTAAGTTTTTTTCTTTTTTTTTACTATGAGCAGATGTCTATCTAGCATCCTTGCAAAAATTTCTTATAAAAAAGTATTACAGAATTCTAGACCGTTTTTCTATAAGCTAGTTTAACCGAAAGCAGTACATAGAAATATCTATACAGAAACATTAGAATACTTTCAAATTTCACCAACATGCAGTGGACCCTCCCAAGTACTAACCGCGTTCGATGCTGTTTGGATTTTGTGATAGGACGAGCATTGATGCCTTCAGCGTATGTTATGGCTTTTCACACCTCATCTTTTCTTATTAGATATTTTAAAATTGTTTCTATTGCGATTTGCCTTCCTAATCTTTAAAACCATATAGAAATCATATACATTTTATATGCTGATTCTCAAATGCGTGAATTATGAAAACCGAAGTCATCTGTAACTTAGAAAATTAGATTGAAGAATTAAAAAAAATGTCGTTAAAATAAAAAATATATTTATATTGTTTTACTGATTTATTTTATTATTAATGGTTGTTATGGTTCTTGATCACAATCACAACATACGTAAAGGTCGTTAATAAAACATTAAAAATTACAAAATGAAATTACAAATACCCAGAATAATGAATTCCGAAACACTCAATGTCTTGGATATTCACAACGCCACCTAGTGTAAATGTTCCCATCAATAATATTCCAAAAGTTCGTGCACTTCCATCGTTTGGTGGGCCAGAGCATGAAATAACGGAGACTCGTCAGAATTTTATGTAATGATTTCCAACAGCAAAGTTGACTGAAACTGTCCAGCAGTGGTCATGCAGTAGTAGACCATTAGCCAGCACTCCTCCATCATTGCCAGCACCTATCTTTCTGCTGGCCAGCAATTTTCTCTTTGCTGGGCTTAAGAATTCTTAAGCCTCCCCCTCTGGATTTGCGACATCGACATAAGATACAGCAAACGACTTTTGAATCAAGCAAACGACATGGTTTTGTTACCATTAACTTTGAAATCGGTTCGGTAGTTCCGAATATTAGCCAAACAAACAAACAAATAAACAAATAAACAAGCAAAACCAGCAAATAAACAAACAAACACCCGCACGCATTCCTCCTCCCTTTTAAATTTCGATTTTTTAAGAAAATGGTTGAGATCATTTACATCTGATAAGTAATTGCCATGTTGTATTTCATGCTTGTAGTCCCTTGAGTAACAAAAAAAATCGCATTTTTAAATGTTTTTTGCTGTTTGCACCCTCTTTGGATTTGTTTCATCAACATAAGATATAGCCTACGTTTTATTCCGGGCGAATACCGTCATTTTGGCGCCATTACTTTTGAAATCGGTTCGGTAGTTCCGGAGATTAACCCCTATAAACAAACTAACAAACTTTTTCTCTGTATGATGTAGGTATAGATAACGTGACATGCGTCAAGGTGAACAGGAGAGGGGAGTATGGTGAAAAATGACAGTTTGTAACAAATGGGAGATGGTGAATGAGGTCAAAAATATTGAAAAAAAGTGTAACATCATTTACGGACAGCTCCAAAGGTAATAGTTATGGAAAAATATGTTATGCTAAAGCTTGTTTCCATCCCAATATTTACTTAAATGTTAATTGTTTAAGATATCAAATTCAAAAGGAATTCTTGTGTTAACTGAAATAGTGTTGGGTTCATATTACATTACAGTAGACTCTTTGAAATCCGCAAACGCCTAAAATCCACACATCATCACAGATGTAAACACTGACTCTTTCAGTTCATATGCAAGGTATAAATTAGTAACTTCTTTTCTCTATGCCATTCCATATGCACTTTAATATATCATTCTTGTTAATATGACTAAACTTTTTTCAAGTTATTTTATTGATATAAATGGTGATCACAATCTTTTTACCAAATATATTTATGTATTAATGAAGCATTCTTGGTATTAAGTCAGGTTGAAACTGAAATAAAACTTCCTTATTTTGTGATTCTAATTTGAATTAGTAACGTAGTTTGAAAATACAGGTTTCATTGAATAAGTTAAAAAAAATTCTCATCTATATAATTCATATTAAATATAAAGGCATTATAGTAGACTTCCTCAAATCCATACAACTTGAGTCCAGAAATCGTGTGGATTTTAGAATTTTGTGGATCTCTGGTCATTAGTTTGTTTACATTTTTTAAACAGTCATTTGAATGTAATTACTAATGTAATTGAAACTACAATAAATGCTTAAAATTTAATAAAATATTTAAATATGTAATGAACTAAAATGATAAAAATTTAGAAAATTTAAAATGATTAAAACATTAAAAGCAAAGGTCATGTTAATAATCAATAATGTATGATTAAATATTCATTATAAAGATGAAATGTATTTTTCCTAAATTATTCAATGAAACTTGCCATGTAAAGTAACATTACTAATTCACTCCAAAATCATAAAATAAGGAAATGTTATTTCAGGCTTACCCAGACTTAATAATCAAAAAAGCTTAATACATAAATATATTTGGTAAAAAGATTGTGATTACCAATGATATCAGCAGTATCTGTTTTCAGAAATGAATTTATTCTTCCTTCATGAAAAAAAATAAATTCAGTAACATTAACAAAACTTTGAAATTAAAATACATGTGTTACTGATATAAAACTAAAAAAGTCAAATTTTGTCTCGATATCTGAACTGACTGTTTCATTGTTTACTTCCATAAATTATGTGCGATTTTAGAGATTTGCGGGGCCAAGCGCTTCTATATTATTTATATATTTAATGTTTAGTTTTAATAATTTTTAAAATTACCTTAATTTTTTTATTTTGTTTTGTTATATTATTATTTAAATGTTTTACTATAGTGTAAGCATTAATAATAATTTTGAATGTTTAATAACACATTTAAATTACTGTTCAAAAAATATAAACACAAAAAGTCCTTTAATCCGCCAAATTCTAAAATCTGCAGAATATTTTGCCCAAAGCTGTGCGTATTTGAAAGAGTCTACTGTATTACCTTTTACATAAATATATTTTAAATTTGTTTCCTCAGTTTTTAATTATTTAAATGTATCAAATATATAAGTTCGCACCTTCCAGGTTCCAGTGTCCATTTTTTGGCAATTGTTTTGACAATTTTTGCAATAGAAATTTTATCTAGATTAATATAGGCCGAAAGGCGGCAGCACAGACAGTCATCTCATTGAATTCACGGCTGATTTTATAGAATAAGTAAAAGTTTGATTTGCATATTAAAACTCAATCAGTCTACCAACTTATATCTTGGTGGGAAACACCTGAAAATCCGATTTTAACTGTTTACATGTAGATTTACCGTTGTGTTTTTTCCGCTCCCAGTCCTCCTTATTTTTATATATTTGGCAGCAAGGAAATAGAAAAATAAACTAACTAGTCAATAGCATGAATCAGATTTTGGGGTGTTTTCCAGCAAGATATGACTTGGCAGACCAATTGCGTCTTACTATAGGTATCGAGTTTCAACTATTTCTAGAATTTCTTCCGTGAACGCGATGAAGTGATTGTCTGTGCTGCCGCCTTCCGGTCTAATGGAAAATAGTTGTTTATAAGACTGATTAATAATTCATTTATTAGAATGCTGAGTTAAGTATTTCTTGTCATATTTTATATTTCTGATGTGTTAGTTTAATAAATGCTATGCAAAAAAAACATTGTTTTTATTCCTTCCACAACTTAGTGTATATATATATATATATATATATATATATATATATATATATATATTATTTGCATGTACCTTCAGCTTTGATTGTACTTTAGTTCATTTTTAGCTCATGTATTTTTATTCCTCTTTTCTTATTGCATTTCAGATATGAAGTTTATAAAATGCATTTCAGTAAGTTTCTCTTACTTTTAGTCTAGCAGTCACGTAAGTAAATGTACGTAAGTAGACAAAAGCAGTGAAGTAAGTGTGAGTTTCAGGCACCAATGCTTTCTTCCCATTAAAAGAATCTTCAGTGTTTGGGAGCTGGCATTTTGTGCTTTTCTCTTTTTCATTTATCTTTACACAAAAACTCTTTGCTTTCTTATATTCAGTTAATAAATTTTTGATTATTCATTTGACTATTTATATAATCTTCCATCTAAAAAAATAAAATAGAAATTTATATTCTGATCGTCTGTGATTTCTTTTAATGGCATTGTTTAATCTTTTGAAAATTCAAATGTATTTGAAAGTATATTGCAAGTCTTATTAGCTGATTTCATTTTCAGAATACCCTCATTTAAATAGCACACAATCTGCCACTGGAATTGAAGTGAATAATGACAAACTAGTAAAACATTTAAATAAAGAAAACTACATCTTCAAATTGCATATATATTCAACATATATAAGTAAATCAATAAAATTAATCTATAACTGTAAGAAAAATTTGTCACAATTTTTTATGCATTTTTCAAAAAATGTCTTGTTCCGATTGGGAAAGAAAGGATGACATAAAATAATTTGTTCTTGTTGAAACGGAATGTAAACAAGACCCAGCTTCACAAGAGAAAACCGATAAATATTAAAGTTTTAAAACTATCCTAAAGCTTTAAAACTTTTATTTACAGCTCAATAGGTTTTATACCACTTTGTACGTTGAATGTATTCAGCATTAACAGGAAGCCATCTATTTTAAATTTAGCGAAACATAAGGTTCTCCTTGTTTTGATGTTTGACAGCAAGTTCAAATGTTGTATTTAAAAATTAAAATCCATCGGATTTTTGTGTCAATTGTCATATTAATTAAAAAGGTTGTTTGCGAATACAAAAAATAGTTTTGTTCCACCCCCTTCCTCAAAGACATGCCAATGAAACACAATTTTTGATTTACACACAAAAAAATCAAAAGCCTTTTAAATTAAACTTTGTATAATCAGACATTCAGTTACAAATATAAGCAACTGGGCAAAAATTTCCAAGTAATTGGAAAATAATTCAATCACATATACTACATTAAACACTTTTGTCTCGAGTAAATAACGTAATATTTATTGTACAGCAAATTTTACGATTTCTTGAACTTTAAAGCATTTTAATATATAAGAATTTTTAACATATCGTTTTTATTGATGATTGTTAAAAATGAAAAATGAAAAAGGGAATTAATGATTGATGATTGTTAAAAAAAATTAAAAAGGTACTACCATTAAAGTTTCAAAACATAATTTTATTTTTGAGACAATGCACAATTCTTTTGACGAAATTTCATTCCTTAGTAGAAATGCATTTAACACCCATTACTTTGTGGAATAAAGTATGGAAGGATTAGAGAGCTCCATCCTAGAAGTTCATTCTAAATGGGGTTCTGAAAATGAAAAAGGTAAGAACCACAGCGCTAGAACATTCTACATAAAGATTTGACTTTGAATTTGTGTGTACATGGATATCAATAAGAATATCTTTTTAAAAAAACTCAGTCAAGTTCACAATTTTTTAAAAATTATTTGTGTAAACATGCAGATGTTTTCAAATTGCAAATTTTTGAAAAGACCATTCATGAAAGATCACAAACAGGAGGACATATGTGATAATAAAGAAAATTTTTTCTTGAATTGTCACTGATTGAGAATCCCTTTAATTCTTTATAGCACAGAAAAATTCTGTTCGGACAAGGATAAAATGATTGGCTGACACCGGAATTTACAGACAAATTTATTAGAAATTAAAAACTTGTTACTTGAAACTTTCACTGTCGATGTAAAATTTTATTAAAATATTCTTGGTACCATTTATAGGTTTGGAATTAAAATAAGGTGGTCTCGACGTGGGACCACTGCGCCAGAAAAATACATATCCACAATCAAAGGTTTTTCCTTTGCATAGATGTACATATGTTAATTTGCCTCTCCACTTTCCGAAAATCCTTTTGAACATGTTTCACAAAGAAAAGGTTGATGATTACCCATTGTACGATTACCCCTATATAAAAATTCTTTGGAGCATATTTGACAAACATAAGGTGTTTCCTTAGAATGCGTGCGCAAATGTACTTTGAGAGTATGACTTCTTGAAAATCCTTTGTAGCATATTTCACAAACAAAAGGGTTTTCCTTTGAATGCGTGTGCAAGTGTAATTTCAAAACATCTCTTCGTGAAAATCCTTTGAAACACAATTCACAAACAAAAGGTTTTTCATTTGTATGAATGCGCAAATGCATTTTGAGGTTACCACTATGTGAAAATTCTTTGGAACATATTTCACAAATAAAAGGTTTTACTTTGGTGTGGCTGCGCAAGTGTACCTTAAGATGAACATTTTCTAAAAATCGTTTGGAACATATTTCACAAACGAAAGATTTTTCCTTTATATGGGTACGCAAGTGATTTTTCAAATTACCAGGATGTTGAAATCGTTTGAAACATATTTCGCAAACAAAAGGTTTTTCTTTTGTATGGACACGCAAGTGTTTTTTCAGATCACCACCTTGTGAAAATCCTTTTGAACATATTTCACAAACAAAAGGTTTTTCCTTTGTATGGATGCGCAAGTGTATGGTCAGGCCACCTTTTTGCAAAAATTCTTTGGAACAAATTTCACACATAAAAGGTTTTTCCTTTGTATGGATGAGAAAGTGTCTTTTCAGACTGCTGCTTTCCGAAAATCTTTTGGAACATACTTCGCAATTAAATGGTTTTTCTGTTGTATGGACACGCAAGTGTTTTTTCAGATAACTACTTTCTAAAAATCCTTTCGAACAAATTTCACAAATAAAAGGTTTTTCATTTGTATGGGTGCGCAAGTGTCTTATAAGATTACAACTTTGTGAAAATCCTTTGGAACATGTTTCACAATAAAAAGATTTTTCTTTTGCATGAGAGTGAATCTCTGGTGGTGACATTTTCTTTAGGGAAATTTATTTATTTTCATGCATCTTAGAAGATAAAATATCCGCATAAAAAGATATCTATATATATATCTATATATATATATCTATATATATATCTATATATATATATTGTTGAAATTCTTCAAGAAAATGGTTTTAAATACTTTTAAATAAAAGTATTTCAGCTCTCCACCTTTAAATCTGAAATGTTAAAAAAAATATTGATATATTTTTACCTGTATAGTTTAATAGATATTAATTATCAGTTTTCAAAAAATTCAATAATTTAAGTAGCTACAAATTGAAAAAATAAAATACTAGTACAAACTACTTGTTTACATATTAACCTTTAAGAACATGGAGAACTTGTAGTGGCATATACTCTAGCATCCTCTTCTGTAAACCAACTCATATCATAAATATTAAATTAAATAATAAATGTCATCTTTAAATTGTACTTTTTACTAACATAATATAACAAAAAGTTTGGGTGACAATTTTTGCATTACCATTTCAAAACAAAAATACATACATTCAAAATAACAAAAAGAATTTCTGTTGCTCGGTCTTATTGACTAATTATAACTGCTCTTATACATAGATACTGCTTAGAAAAATCTTATGTACTTTGCAAGTAAAATTCGAATTAATTTGCTAAGTTCTGCCATACTGAAATTACAATAATGAAAAAATTACACATTTCGAATTTGAACACGGATTTAATATTGAATTTTTACTAGGAAACAGTTAAATAAGATGCAGGTATTAAAGACATAATTATTCTCAAAAGTACAGCTGCTTTTCATGAAGAAGTAGATTACATAATGCACTGTGCATATTATTAGATGTTAAACAAATTAATTATCTATACGTATTAAAATTCATTATCTTCTGGGAGAGATCTCTATCAACATTTGTATGGAGTAAAGCTTCTCAGGAAAGAATGAAAATGATCGTTAATCCTGCATCTGGATAATTAAGCTCGTCTGAATAAGCAGGGGTAGAAGTGACTAATTCATAAAATATAGGACATTTTCCGTAAAAAATATAGGACAAATATAGGACATTTAGAAAAAAATGTTATTGAAAATATTTTGCTATATAATACATTTTAGCACATAATCCATGTTAGTTTATAAATTTTCACTAATTAACAATATTAAATCATGATTCAATATTAAAAAACAAAGATAAAATGAATTTTTCCATTGTTGTTAGGTGCGTTCGTAATTATGTAAATACGTAGCACCCATTGTTGTCGCTCAGCGTGTCCGTCTGTCTGTCTGTCCGTCCGCATATAACAACGCAGAAACTATCCAACCGAATCGTTTGAAATTTAAAATATATAATTATTACATAATTTTGTCGAGTCATTTCAAATCTGATGAAAATTGATTGGATAGATCAATTACAGGGACAATCAAAAGGATTCCGTTACATTACGATCAATAGGAAAAAAAGTTTCAAATGCATTTTAATGGTGTTACACTCATTTGAACATAATATAATTGACATGAATCTATGATGTATGTAGTAAAATCTACATTCTGTACATCTGGGATACAGGGAATATTTATGATTAAATTACAGGGCCACACAAATGTATTCCACTAAATAATGTTATACGGGGAAACATTGTTTGGGGCGTGTTTTAATTATATGAACCTACTTCACATTTTATGAATAAGTTCGTTAATGAAGTATAATAAAAATTACTCCCTGCATATTTACAGGAACACAAAGATTTCGACCACTGTACTGTATCCAAAGTACGCTCTACTATATCAGCAAGATCTGAATATTTTAAAACTTATAGTACGAATGCACCTCATTTACTACGCTTCACGTGCAATTTCCAACTTGTTTTTAAATCGCCTTGTTGCAAAAAAAGAAGAAAAAAAGGAATTCCTGATTGAAATCATCACTAATTTACTTTTAAAAATGAGCCAAGGTCATGAGATATGGCTTATGATATATTTTAGCTTAACTGTATCTTGTGGCAAAAAGGAATCTTCAAAAAATTTCACAAAATATATTTTGATTTCCATCTGATGACTGAAATAAATAAATAGGGCCATATGAATTATCCATAAAATCTTGGAACGGCAGACCCCTTCCTCATTTAAAATCCAAATACTCAATCAACATATTTTTTTAAAATTTGACATTAAAATTTTAGCTTTTTCTACCAGTAGAATCCACAAAGCGAGATTAAGACTATTCACTTTGTTTTTCTGAATTATCTTTGTGCTTTGTTCTTTTGGCATGATAGATAGACTTTGAATAACCTAGGTTGCTGATGGGAACAGGACATGGTAGTTATTTTTATCCTTCACACATAATTCAACAATTTTTTCTTACTTTACGCAAACATCAATCTAATCTATCCAAGCATCAAAAATTTTATTCAATCTATGTTCACATTGCGTTAATGTAGTGAAATAAATATGCTTTTTCCACATTAAAATAAAATTTAAAATGAATAAAAACCATGTATTGCAGCTGAATACAGGATAAGAGATACTAAAATAATCGCAATGAAACACAGAACCACATTGAACGTTATAACTAATTCAGTGTGCAAACCAATGCACATGAAGTCATTCAAAAACATTTCTTTACTGATGTCACATCCAAAAGAGAAAAAAATGGACACCAAAGCCTAGGAAATTAAGCATTCTCCACAAACATCAATGTTTAATCTCCCAGAATGCAAAGCCATGTTTAAAAATTCAGCAATCTATGTCACAGACTCCTTCTCATTTGTAATTTGTGTATTGACTGAAAGCATGAGGAATGTGTGCAGGATTGAACTATTGTATGGAGATACAGAAAAAAAAATCAGTGGCAATTGTAAATGCTAGCAGGTAATGATATTAATACAAAATATATGAGAAAGTAAATAAATATAGGAAATATAGGGCAGTTAAAGAAATATAGGACAATATAGGACATTTTTGAAGATTATTTTATAATTATAGGATATATAGGACAACCCTGATCCCCAAATAAGTATATTTATACAAGAAAAAAAAATAAAATATCACTGACGGAAAAATATATCAAAATTCATAAATTTGTAAACTTTGTGATATTGTTTGGTTACCACAGTCTATCTTTTAGCTCCAGTTACCTTAAGCATTGCTTCTTCGACTTTGATTTTTTTTTCAGAAAATCTGATGAAATTTCTTAGACAGGTGAAATAGTCTGGAATATGATCCTGCAAATTTGAGCATTCCACCATTTATCCCTGAATTTATTGTTATGATTAATTTAAAAAAAACATTTTACACATTTTGGTGAAATCAATTTTAGAAAATCTTTCATGTCCACAACTTTTTATAGGGGAGATGGAACATCTGCAATAATACTTAAAATAAATTTTAATGTTAATTTATGTGTCTTCCATCAGATGGAGTAATCATTGTATCATACTTGTTGCTAAAAATGTTTTTAGTTGCAAGCACCTACGAATTTGCGACTTAAAAGGGCTGTTTTATGATATCAAAAGCAAGTATCTAATCAAATTTTTTTATGTACATTTTTCTTCTCAATTTTTTTACTGTTTTGTAGACTCAACAACATGCGTTTTATGAATGAATAATTAATTTGGGCCTAAAAGCGACGTGCTTCTTGTAAAAAGCTTTTTTTTTTTCAAAAATTTCTCTAAGGAGGAATAGGACACTATGACACAGGGAGGGATGAGACATTTCTTGTCCCTCCCAAATGATATCTCTAAATCAAAATAATCGTATTGATTTACATATAAAGTTTTAGTTATAAGACTATCTTGTTCTAGAATTGAATTGTTTAACAAATAAAACTGAGTATTTTACAAGTTAAAAAAGAATTTTAATTATCTTCGTGATTTATTTTAGAAATAAATATGCATTGCATTATTAAAGCAAAATATTTTTTTTCTTACTCATGCATTACTTATCAATATTAATTATTACTATTAAAATATTTATGTTTAATTTCTATCACATGAATTTTCTTAGTTTTTTAAAATGAAATACTACTGTTTTAAATAGTTGTTAAACTCATACTACAAATATTTATTTTTACATAGCAATACACTATATATCCAGTGAAATGAAGAAGGAAATTTCATCTTGCCCAAGAAATTGATTGTTCCATCTTTAATGATTTAACAATGCATAATTGAAATACTATAAGTACAAGCATATTTTTCATTTGATTTGAATTTTACAAATTATTATAAATTAAATGTTGTGGTTTACAATCCTTTACTGGCGATCCTTAGTAAGGGAGGGGTGGGGCATTTACCGTGTTAATTTAATTGATTTATTAACATAAAAAATTAATTATTATCATAGAATTTATATTTTAAAAAATCTTAAAATTTTACAAGATGTTATTCTGAAAATTTTAAATTTGTACTAGCGAAACGTAATTTGTATAAAATTTTTTTTATTAAAACTGTCCCATCCCTACCTACTTTCCCCTATGCATAAAAGTAATTGTAAGTAAACTGTAATTACTTGCGCTATTCTGTAGCGCGGTCTTTAAGAAAATGGCACCGAATCTTATGGGAAAATTAAACAAAACAAGGGGCGATGGATTACGCGATTTATAAATTTGCAGCTAGGGGAATATGTGGCTCTATGTAATAGAAAAACAAGTTTTAAAAATGCAGAATCAGTACTGATGTAAAATTACCTTTTATTTAACACATTCAAATCAGGTTCAATGTCACCGCCATTTCTGTGCACCACACATTGCATTCTGTGCATAGTATGCACAACAGCAGAAAGTAAGATGTCTGCAGGAATCTCAGGCACGCTGACAAGGAAGGTCTCCATACGGGCATACTCCGAAAAATCTGAAAAAATTATAGAATGTTCTTCCCATGAGGATATATACGTTTATAAAAAAAAATTTTGGCGGAACCCCGTACCCTGTCCGTAAAAAATAATGAAAATTTCGTTATTTGGCGATTTATTATCGGTTGGCGATGAAAAACAGTCTCAAAAACTGTTTTTTTTTTATGTCAAATGCATTTTAAAGGAAAAAAGCTGCATGTTCAACTTATTTAGATAAATTAAATATCTTTGGCTTTGTCAGCTTTAGTTTGTTTGAAGTATAATTTCGTTATATTGATATTTATATGTATTTACATTCAAATTTAACCATCAAAATTTGAGATTTAAAGAGAAGTTCAAATTTAAACTAGTTAAAATTGTTTCAAATTCAAAGTCCAGTTGAGCATTGTGAATTTGATTTTGTTGCTATGGAAACATTTGGCTTTTATTTTTCAATGCGCTTAAATGTATCAAAATAATTTTACTGAATAAGAATTTTCTGTGCATGAAAATATTTTTTTCGGAGGTAAATGAAATAACTACAGCAAAAAATAATATCTACATATATATATATATGTGTGTGCAAATAATATATTAAATTCTCTCATTATTTATGCTTAAATTCATAAAAAACCATTTATACGGATTCTAAAAATCCACAAGTTTTCAGTTGCATTAAAATCGTTTGCTTTTGGCGAATAAAAGTGCTTCTCGCCAAATCGCGAGACACTTTCGCCTTTTCACGCCAAACATTCGAAAGTATTTTATTTTTTTACGTGTTTTCTTATGTGATTCCGCCGATAATTTTCACTGATCCTTTATTACATACATGAGTAGCTTAATTGGTATTTTTTTTTCAAAAAAATCTGAGTATGCTCAGTATGGAGACCTTCCTTGTCAGTGCTATGTTATCCTTGAACATAGCCAGGTGTTAGAGAAACTCTGTGATAACCACATAGCAAGAAGTCCCAAGGGGTAAGATTAGGGGACTGATGTGGCAACAAGAAGTTAAAATTGTCCCACAATAATATTGCTTCAACATAATAAAATGTTAGGTACCACTCTGTTATCCCATCGACCCATTTCGCCAAATTATACAAATCGACAAACTCATAGCCAAATTATACATAGTGACATAATTTTTATTTTAAATAACGAAAAAATAAATAATTAGTGGAATATTAATAAAAATACAAATAAAAAGTCGAAATAAAAATCACTTAATGACATTTTAAGCACATGAATATTATTTAATGTCATTGAATGTGATATTCTCGATCATCCATTATTGGCATTTAATCTTATAGTTTGGCGATAGTTTTTTGGTAGATGGGATAACCTAGTAGTACCAAATGTTTATATAAAATTATTTTTAGAAAGGGGGGTGGTTTAAAAGATAAAAAAAAAATCACTGCCAGAGCGAAAGTTTTTTATCACAGAACATCACAAATAATAAAAGTAAAACAAATATTTTTTTTTTGATTGAAAATTTGTGAAATATACACAATAATATGTTGAAAATATATGAAAATACCTAACTTGATATTTTCAAAAATAAATATCAGTTATATCATGATAGAGTATCATTATTGATAGGCATCAGCGAAATACTGTACCTCATTTAAATTTAACCAAGAGATATTTGATGGAAGAATCCAGGAAATCTGTGAATTGCCAGAATATGCAATCAGTTTATGTCATATTTCAAAATGGATTTTTGTTAGATTTAACCTATCCTCTTACTTGAGATAAAGCTCAGAAAGTTGTGAAGAACATACAGATTCAAACTTCAATTTCAGCAGTGCATATTTCAGATTTAAACCAGTTTTGCTTAAGTCATATTTTCTTGAAAAAATGTATTGGCTTTTCCAATCTTTTTAAATAATTGATATTAGTTAAAAGGCATAGAGATTTGTGTTATTCTGTTACATAAAGTTACTTCCAGGATACAGTTCCGATTTTGGGGGATTTGATTTCTGTTCTTTTCTTTCTAGTCTCTGGTTTTAAAATCCGGTCTTGCTGCCAAACTATGATTTTATCTTTTACTTGCATGCGTATGCATTTTTGTAGGGTTTTTTTTTAAACGTTTATCCTATTTTTTCCAGAAGATTCCAACTTCCTCCATCCCTAATAGATTTTCATCACATTTTCATCTTTTACTCCTCTTTTTATTACTTTTATTCATTTTTCTCAATTATCATAATTCTCAAGACTTGTCCCTTACTTTATACTCTTTTGGCTCCTTCCATCTTTTTTAGCATCAACATTATCCTTCACCCCATTCTGCTTGTAGGGTACCCCCACCCTAGTACTATCAGGAGACCTCCTTAAATTTCCCTTTATGTTATCAAAAAGTAGGCTTAATTTCTAAATTATTTAAGGATTTTACCCTTTATTGTCAATTTTACCCATTTTCCACCTGTTTATACATTTTTCTATTTGTGACATTGTCTATACAGTAGACTCACTCAAATCCACATAGCTTGGGAACAGAGATTGTGCGGATTTTAGAATTTCGCAGATTTCTGGTCATTGGTTTGCTAAGATTTTTAAACAGTAATTTTAACATTAATAATGTAATTGAGATTAATGAATGCTTATAATATAGTAAAATATTAAAATAATTAAGTAATAAATTAATAAAAATTTAGATAATTTTTTTAAAATGATTCAAATATTAAAAAACAAAGGTCAAGTAAATAATAATGTATAGTTAAGTATTCATTTTAAAGTTTACATGCACTTTTCTTAAATTATTCAAGAAACTTGCCAGATGCACTATAGCTTCACATCAAAATCATAAAATATAGGGAAGTTTTATTTCAGGTCTAGCCAGACTCAATAATCAGAAAAGCTTGATTAATGCAATACATTTGACAAAAAGATTATGATTACCAATAATATCAGCAATATCTTTTTTTTTTTTTTTTTTTTTTTTAATTAAATTTATTCTTTCCACATGTGAAAGCAATTCAGTATTATTAATGAAAATTACAGACTAAAAAATTTATAGAGTTGATTTAAAAATAAAGGGATTCAATTTTGTCCCTATAACTGAACTGAAAGTTTCATTGTTTAAATCTCTAAATTAAGTGTGGATTTTAAAGAGCTGGTGATTTCAGAGTTGAAGATTAAAGGAAGTCTACTGAATTCTTGTCCATTCACTAAACTGCAAGTTTCACTGCAATAGTAGCATCATTTAAATTAATATAATTTGACAAATATCACACAGTTTTAAGAAATTAAATTAGAATAAATACTCTGGAGGCTTATATACACATAAGTAATCGAAAAAAATATATACTATATCATATTGGGTAAAACATCTTTTTTTAGCATTTAAATAAAATTACGAAGAAAAGAACTTTACAATTGTGCCGCTTTTCTTAGCGGTCAGGGAAGTTGATTTACAGTTTTAAGTCTATTTCTTTTTTCTAAGCCCATATTAAAGTAAAGATATTGAATTTTTTAAAAGTAAAATTTAGAGGGTCAAAAAAAGGGATAAGTAG
This sequence comes from Maratus speculifer, assembly GCA_964019185.1. Taxonomy (NCBI): domain Eukaryota; kingdom Metazoa; phylum Arthropoda; class Arachnida; order Araneae; family Salticidae; genus Maratus; species Maratus speculifer. The sequence continues at coordinate 18,898,857 of OZ025303.1, read as the reverse complement.
TACAGAGATAATCACCAATATTTAAAAATCATGATGCACAATTTTGTGATAAATGTTGCATAAAATTTAGAAAAAAGTAAAACCACAATAACAGAATTATTCAATAATTTGTATAAAAGTAATACAGTTTTGTCATGCTTGATTCAAAAGAAGTTAGTATATAAAAATATAATTTTAATAATATTTTCTAGTAACTATGTTGAAACATTTATAGATTTATTCACACAACTAGAAACAGGGCATTTAAATATTTTTAATTCACAAAATATTTTTTTGTTCCTATTTATGCATGTGCTTACATGTGGCCCCAGGCACGTTCACAACTATCCCTCCACCTGGGTACATGTGAAAAAATTTAGACAATTTTTAGAATGATGATATAAGTTAGAAATTCTTAATAAATGTATTCAAAAGTTTCAAAGAGTCATATAAATCAGTTTTTGTTTCAATACCTCATAAGAATTTTGAAAAATAGTCAGAAATGTGAAAATTGTTCATATTTGTGCCCCTCTCCTGTATTTTGTTTTGTTGTAATGTTCAAATACATGTTTTTTTCATCCCCATTTTTTTATGTACAGTAGAAGGCAATATAATTTGGTTATTGGAAGACATGTTTCAGACTCACAGTATATTGGAATGATGTCAAAGAAGTAGTCCAAAATGATGAAAACACTTTACTCACTTTGTGAATTGTAATTAATTTTATCATTTATTGAACACAGATTTAATCTTTTACAATCTGAAAAAGTTCATAAGTGTTGTTTGATGAATTAAAGCATTTCGTTTCTTTTTGGCATATTGTTCAAACTATCAAGATGAGTAGACAAACATTATCTGAATCATCTCGCCTCACTATTCCCGCAATTACTTTCGTTAAATATGAAATGTCTTCACTAACATGTGGAACGTCATCTTTCATTACCACATCATTTTCAATTTCATCAACTTGCTTATTGCAATTTTTATGTGTTACAGCATCAATAATCTCCTGATCTGTTATGACCTCTGAAATAGTTTGCTGTTGTCAATTTCTATCCAGTCATTTAAATCGTCAACAAAGATATTGAAATGCATAGCACTGACCACAGATTGCAAGTCCCTCTTTCTATTTCACTGAAATTTTAAATTACAAAATTTATTCTAAAACTGACCCTTTTTTTTCGGGGGACATATTTTACCTCGTGTTAAATCTGAATTTGCTGTATATCGTACCATGTTATTTTGGGTTTCTACTGTAATTACATATTAAATAGAAGAGCATTCACAATAAAGACTTCAAAATGATAATTGATCTCCTGATAAGAAGACCGTAGGTAAGTTACATGATATAATAGTGATACGAAATTTTCTTTTGAATGAATATTGATGATTAAAATGTCCATATGAATTATAATATTGAACATAAAAATTTATATTATGTGACAGATTGAATAATATATGCTGTGCATCATTGTCCGATTGTACACAGTACATATAATTTAAATATTAATATAAATGAAGTTACTACGCAGATACTCCAGACTTCCTCAAATCAGTGCAACTTGGGACCAGAAGCTGTTTGGATTTTAGAATTTTGTGGATTCCTGATAATTGTTTTGCTTACATTTCTTTAAACATTAATTTGAATATAATATGTAACAAAATTGTAATGAATATTTGCAGTATGGTAAAATAATAAAATAGGTGTAATAAACTAAAGTGATAAAAAGTAAGATAATTTTAAAAAAGGATTAAATTATTAAAAGTAAAGCTCAAGCAAATAATTAATAATGTAAAATTAAATATGTATAATAAAGATAAGATACATTCAACCTTGAATTATACCTACTATATTAATTTATATTAAAATCATAAAATCAAGAAGTTTTATTTCAAATTTAGCCAGTTTTAATAATAACTAAAAACAGTTGTTTAATATATTAAATACATTTGGTAAAAAGTTTTTTATCATCACTGATAGCAAAATCTTGTTATTATTCAAAAATAAATTTATACTTTATTCATGAAAAAACAATGATATTATTGAGAATTACATATTAAAAAGCATACAAAATTATATAAAACAGAACAATTCTATAATTTGGTCCCTCATCTGGATTGAAAGTTGTTTATATCTGTGGTGATGTGCAGATTTGAAGGAATCAACTGTATATCATATATATCCTACTTTTGTAAAACATTTAAGAATTATAAAAGACAATGGTTAATCTATAAATATCAGAAACTTTGATTGTGCAAGAAAAAATTCTCAGTCAGCCACCTACTAATTTATACAAGAATTTAAAACTGGTTATAAATTTTCATTATAAAAGAAAATCTCAAAATGTTTCTGATAAATACAGTAGACTTCCTCAAATTCACAAAGCTTGGAACGAGGGATTGTGCGGATTTTAGAATTTTGCAGATTTCTGGCCATTGCTTTGTTTACATTTTTGTAAACAGTAATTTGAATGAAACTAATAAAGAAAATGAATCTATAAAGGATGCTTACAGTATAATAAAATATTAAAATAAATAATAAATTATAGTAATAAAAATTTTAATAATTTTTAAAATGATTAAAATATTTAAAGCAAATGTCAAGTTAGAATGTAGAACTAAATGTTCATTATAAAGATAAAATGTATTTTTCTGAAGTTATTCAATGAAATTTGCTTCATATAGGTACACTAGGAATTTATAAAAAAAATCATAAAATAAAATAGTTTTATTTCAGGCTTAGCCATGCTTAATAACCCCAAAAGCTTGACTAATACATAAATACCGTAAAATACCGTTAATCCGCTCTTCCCGATCAAACGCCCCCTCCCCACTTTATAAAGAATTTGAAATTTTCAAAAAATCCCGAGAAAACGCCCTCCCTCCCGATTCTCAATGGCGATTGAGAGCGAGATCAATCATTTTGAAATGAACGAATCATGAATCTTTGATGAAATGCGCGTTTTTTCAAGATTTTTTAATTGATTTCATGCTTGTTTTGGCTTTTTTTACTAATTTCTCCTTTTTTCGACAGAATTTACGTTTAAAAAAGAAAAAAACCCAAATTTTTTCAAGTATAAATGTGTATGATTCATTCAACGATTCATTCATTTTATGATGATTCATTCCTGTAAATTTTGTTGAACGATCACGAAAAAATCCCGTGTAAGCGCCCTCCCCTAACTATTGTACGATTTTTCTTTTCGTTTGGGGGGGGGGGGCGGATTAACGGTATTTTATGGTATATTTAATAAGAAGATTGTGCTTACCAATGATATAAGTACTATCTTGAATTTTTTCAGAAACAAGTACAGTAGACTCCCCCAAATCCGCAAACCAGAAATCCGCACATATTTTATGGATGTAAAGCATGAAACTTTCATTTCGGATATTGGGACAAAATTTGATTTTTTTAGTTTTGTATCAATTCCAAATATTTTTTTATTTGTAATTTTCTTAATAATACTCTATTCGTGCTTTTATCTAGAAGGGAAAATAAATGTTATTGGAAAAAATTCAAGGTATTACTGATATCACTGGTAATCACAGGCTACTTACCAAATATATTTATGCATTAAACAAGATTTTTTGGTTATTAAGCCTGGCTAAACTTGAAAAAAAAAATCTTTATTTTATGATTTTGATGTGAATTAGTAATGTACTTTTATGAGGGAAGTTGCACTGAATAATTTTGGAAAAATACATTTAATCTTTTTAATGAATATTACTATTGATTATTAACTTGACCTTTGCTTTTAGTATTTTAATCATTTTAAAAATTATCTAAATTTTTATTATTTCAGTTTATTACTTATTTTAATATTTTATTACATTGTAAACATTCATTATAGTTTCGATTGCACTATTAATTGTACTCAACTTATTGTTTAAAAAATGACCAAAGCAATGACCAGAAATCTGCAAAATTCTAAAATCCGCACAACCTCTGGTCCCAAGCTGTGCGGATTTGAGGGAGTCTACTGTATATTCTTTCTACATGAAAAAACATTAATTCAGTAATATTAACAAAAATAGCAAATTAAAATATGTATGGATTTGACATAAAACTAAAAAAGTAAAATTTTGTCTCCATATCTGTGTTGAACGTTTAATTGTTTATACCTGTAAATTATGTGCAGATTTTAGAGAATTGTGGATTTGAGGGAGTCCTATGATTTTTATTGCATGTGAATCCTTTGGAAAGGGAAGATGGTAGAATTTCCCAAAGGTAGAATTTCACTTTATCTTAAAATATAATAATTGAAATAAACTAAATATCTTCACACTGGTATTTTTTACAACTGTGGTTTGTTTTATGCCCCCCAAAGAAATGTAGGTCATAATTATTTAATGTAAATTTATTAATAGTTGTATTACTGTATAAAGTAATCTTTTTTGGTCTTTCACCAAAGGATCTTGAATAGAGTGTCAAAATGGATGTTATCATTTGAAAATCACCATTAATGCTTTTTTTTTAACTATAAAGACAAATTTATAAAGAAAATTTAATAAACATTAATCCAAATCACTTTCTATCTGTGCATTTTTTTTTCAGTTATTTGCAAACAAATCAATAGGGTTGATCAGTTAGGGTTGATCTATTGACAAAAGTTTGTAAATCTTAAATTCGATATCAGACAATCTGCTACAATGTAATTTATATTCCATTTTTTAAAATATTATTTTCGAAAGAAAAATTACTGTAAAATCCCGTTAATCCGCCCTTCCCGATCAAACGCCCCCACCCCACTTTATAAAGAATTTGAAATTTTCAAAAATTCCCGAGAAAGCGCCCTCCCTCCCCATTCTCAAAGGCGATTGAGAAGGAGATGAATCATTATGAAATGAATAAATCATGAATCTTTGATGAAATGTGCGTTTTTTCAAGATTTTTTAATTGATTTCATGCTTGTTTTGGAATTTTTTTTACCAATTTCTCCTTTTTTTCTGCGATTTTTCGACAGAATTTACGTTTAAAAAAAAAAAAAATTTTTTTCAGTTTTTATGATTTTAAAATTTATGATTCATTCATTTCATGATGATTCATTCCTGTAAATTTTGTTGGACGATCGCAGAAAAATCCCGTGTAAGCGCCCCCCTTTAACTATTGTACGATTTTTCGTTTCGTTTGGAGGGGCGGATTAACGGTATTTTACGGTATACGCTATATCACCAACACCAAGATATCTTAACATTGAATTGACTTAAGAACCTAATTTTTGCTTTAAAATGATCCGGAAACTTTACTCTATAGAATGAATTAAAAATATAACAATCACTCAAAAAAAAAAAAAAAAAAAAACACTATTAAAAAACTTTTAAATTAGAAAATTAAAAAAACCCCTAAAAATACGACTTTTTTCATTAAAAATACTCAAAATATTAAACTATCTAAAATATATTAATTCATAATCTAGATAATAATGTTATATGCATGTAAAAAAAAATTAAGCTATTCCATCAAATAGTTTTTTTAAAATCTTGGTGTTAGTCGTCAAAACGCAAGTTTTGAGAAAATGCGACTTAAAGTTGAAATTATATGGGGGCGGCTATGAAAGTGTTGATACATAAATGCTTATAACTCCGTTAAAAATGCAAATATTTTTATGCGTTTTTTTGTACTGTGTTCAGAATTAATTGAATAATCAAACTTGATCATAAAAAAATCGATTTTTTGGAAAAGTTTTCAACCCCTGAGCCCCCTTAAGTATCTAAACGATTATCGTCCCAAGTGTTTCAATTGTTAACTTTCGGTGAGCGATACCGATGATTCGAGGTTGATTCTAAGCTTGAGTACTTTATAAATTTGTTGGCTGTGCCAGTGGCGTAGCTATGTTTTTTGGCGCCCGGGGCCAGCAAGAAATTTTGCGCCCCCACCCCAATATAGATATATAACTATTTCTCTCAATTTGGTGCCCGGGGCGGACGCCCCCCTTGCCTCCCCTTAGCTACGCCACTGGGCTGTGCGGCTTTTAAGCAACTAAATGCGTTTGGTTTGGTTTATGATGGGCAATTATCATCACGTGGGATATAAACCCTAAAAGAGGGTATGGAGCCCTTTGTGGGCTCCTTTCTAAGGCAACCTATATTGTATTTATGCAGGGAAATCTGTTTTTTGTGGTATCGCATCCTGAATTTGGGTTCAAAACGCAAAATTTGACATAAATTTCTAAAATACTTTCTTTACATTACATTATAATAAAAGTACTGACTTTTTATTATATTACATATATTTATATTATTATGCCTATTATTACTAATATAATAAAAATACTGACTTTTTATGATTTTTCAAAAAAAAAAAAAAAAAAAAAAAAAAAAAAAATTTATGATATTTTAAGATTTGTAGATTAAAATGTATACATCTTCTTTTGAATGGTATGCTTTTATGTTAATTAATTTTTTAATCTTTAATTGAAAAAAAAAACAAGAACAACTGAGTAATGTTAGCAAGAAAAAACATTTAAATAAATTAAGAGAGCACCCCCACCGATCTCCCGTTTATACTTATTCAATGAATTCCCAAAACCAATCAGGGAAGCACCTTATCAGAATGAATATATATCCAAAATTTGATGCAAATCGGTAAATTCTGCGAGAAAACCCCCAATAACCTTAATTAAAAGGGGGTTACTTCCCATCCCCCCTTTTAAACTTATCTAATGAGCTCTCAAAACAAACAATGGCTGTGCCTTCATCAGAATGATCCTATGTCTAAAATTTGAATGAAATTTGATAAATTCTGCATGAAAAACACATGTATATAAATCAAGGGGGAGGGGCATTAGCTCCCAATTCCCCCTCTTTATACTTATCCAATGAGCACCTAATACTAATCATGGAGGCACCTCATCATAATCCTATATAAAAATTTTAAACAAAAACTGATAATTCTGAATGAAAAACCCATTTATATAAATTAAAGGAAGGGGTGTTAGCCCCCCCCCATTCCTCCTGTTTATACTTATCCAATGAATACCTAATATTCAATCATGAGGCACCTCATCAGAATGATCCTATACCTAAATTTTGAGCGAAAACTGATAATTCTGCATAAAAATCTCATGTATATCATTTAAGGGGAGGGGCATGAGTCTCCCGTTGTCCATCAATTAATTTTTTAATCTTTAGTTAAAAATATATATATATATCAGTTTTTTTCTGCATAGCAAAACATTTTGTTTAGGTACCCATATTTGATGGTTTGATTGTGTAAACATTCCACATTCAATTTGGCATAGAGATTTGAATGAAGAAAAATAAACCACAGACAATTTTCTACTTCACAATTTCTATTAAGTTTACAATTATGGCAGACATTGTAATTTTATAATAATTGATTGTATTTTAATAAAAAATTGTTACACAGCCTAACTTATATAGTCAAGGATCCATAATCCGTGCACCCATAATCTGCAATTTTCTATAATTGGTGTTACTTTATGAATGTAAACAAAGAAATAAACAGTTAAGAAAATTTACAAATTTGTGATCCAAAAATGAATTTTTAAGAAAAATAGTATACAAATTGAGAAAAAAAATCATAATGAAACAAATACATTTTAAAAAATATATAACTCTTTTATTTTATGAACAATAAAAAACAAACTATATTACGGAACATATGTAATTATCCTTATTTAAATGAACATGTATATATATCAATTTTTTTAAAATAAAATAACCTTAAGAAGGCATTTTTTGAGATAGCCTTTTAAATTAATTATTAGATTTCATATTTATCTTTCCATAAATACTGATTATAGAATTAAAATGCTGTCTAGGAATAATAAACTGATATGTGATCCATTATACTCCATAATGTGCAAAATTCCATAATCTGCACAACCTTCGGCCCCAACTTGTGCGGATTATAGAACTTTGACTGTATTTTCTTATATAATGTTATACAATCTGTAATAATTATAGCTTTTAATTTGTTCAGATTAATTAAATCAATGAACTGCTTTTCAATTAAAAATTTAACCATCTTCAAACTTTATAAAACAGAGCTTTGAAATTTAGTGAATTACATTTCCTTTTGACAGAGATAATATTTAGTAAATACCACATATATTATTACATATGTTATAATATTAATATAAATCTTATAATAATCTTAAATGTAATATTATACAATCAAGGATCGGTAATTCGCAAACCCATAATACGCAATTTTCTATAATCTGCATTACTTTCTGAATGTAAACAATAAAATAAACAGTTAAGAAAATTTACAAATTTGTGACCCAAAAAATGATTTTTTAAACAAATTATAAAAATATTTAAAAAAAATTATAATAAAACGTCTACTTTCCTTTAATATGACTCTTTTGTTTTATTAACAGTAAAAACCAAACTGTATAACGGAACATATGTAATTAACTTTATTTAAAGGCACATGTATATCAATTTATTTAATTGGAAAAAAAAACTTTAAAAATTAATTATTTGTGATAGCAAATCAAATTAGATTTCATATTTATATTTTCATACTATACTGATTTAAAAATTAGACTGCTGTCCAGGAATAATCAAATCACGTATAATCCATAAAGCTCTATAATCCACAATATTCCATAATCCACACAACCTTTGGCCCCAACTCGTGTGGATTATAGAACTTTGACTGTACTATTATTTCAACTTGCTGAAAATTTAAAACAAATTGGTAAATTTACATTAGAAGATACATTTTCTTTACTTTTTCTTTCTTTTTTTACAGAATGAAAAAGAAAAAAGTTTTTTTTTCCATTTTTCTTACTTTATTTTTTATCTTTGCTTGCAAAGCAAACTTTTTGAAACATTCACAGTCTTTTATTATAAGAACAGAAATTGAATAGATTCCTCTCATTCAAAAAATGAGAAAAAAAAATAACAGTTTTTTTTTTTGTTGTGTGGGGGGGGGGGTTCTACTTATAAGAGGGTTTGATTTTTTTCCTCATTTTTAACAACATAAGTAAGGAGATAGACTTATATGCAAGTATATGTGGTAGATAATTTAATGATAAAAATAAACTTTATTCAAACAATTATTAAAAATTAATTAAAATATAAATTACCTCAAAATTAAAAAAAATATCCTCTTTCTGAAAAAACATCCTATTGTAAGAGCAAAAGTGTTCTATTCTTCAATCAAAAACAAAAATCTGTGCATTATTTCTTTCTGCATAACAAAACATTTGAAAATCTATCCAAAGGAGGCAATGTAATTTTGATAGCGTTTCGACTTCAGACTTAAATAAATTGAACAAACTAAAGCAAACTACACATTGCTCTCTCATTTTTCTTGCTTATTTTTTGTGCCTTTGTGTGTGATGCTCTAATTTTCTAATAATTTAATAAGCATTTGTAGCACAACCTAATTCACTATGCAACTAGCTGAAAATCTGAATAAAATTTGTCTGTTATCGATGGAGATAGCAAATATGTTGTTCTTTTTACATTAAGAAAAAAAAAAAAACAAGCTTTTCCTTTCCTTTTTTTTTTCAATTATTTATTTATTTATTTTACAGCAAAACAATTTTTTTCCGCCTACACTCAAACAATTTAAGCTTGCAGATGCTTTCACCAAATAACGTTTGAATAGTTTTTTGTTTTTGTTTATTTAAAAGTCATTTCAAACATTGTTTTACTTCAAAAATTTACGAAATGCCAATTTTGTATATTTTAATTGTCAATAATGCCAATTAATTTATGTGAATAGACATCAATGTTAAGAGTTAGTATTGAGGATATTTTTCAGAAAATAGCATTTCTAATCATTTTGCCAATATTTCAAGCAGTCAAAGATGGGGGTGGGGAAGACTTGGAAATCTTTCGAATTTCAAATTAAATTTATATAAAGCACAAAATATCACTGAAAAATGTGAAGGTATAAATATAAAATTTGATTAAATTAAAAAAAAAAAATACATCACCATTTTATTCAGTTTTTTTTTTTTTTTTTTTTTTTTTTTTTTTTTTTTTTTTATCTATGAAATATAATGCATTCCATCAGTTGATTTCTGAGAGCTTTAAACACATAAGCCTGTATTCACACTACTTGGCAGCAACTATATTTAACAGTGGTAGTCACTCAGCAGCCGAATTTCCCTCCGTAATGTTAAGGCTATGGACATTTGATGCATTTGTATATTCAAAATATCTCCTTAAGGAATTGATACTTTTAAGTTATTTTTTCAGTGTTCTCTTCTAGGGATGTCACTTATTTTACTCGTTTTCAAAATACAGTAGACTCCCTCAAATCTGCAAACCAGAAATCCGCAACTCTCTAAAATCCACATATATTTTATGGATGTAAACAATGAAACTTTCAGTTTGGATATTGGGACAAAATTTGATTTTTTTAAGTTTTGTATCAATTCCATATATTTTTTAATTTGTAATTTTCTTAATAATAATCTATTCATGTTTTTTTTATGAAGGAAGAATAAAATTTTTTGGAAAAAATTAAAGATATTGCTGATATTACTGGTAATCGGAATCTTCTTACCAAATATATTTATGCATTAATCAAGATTTTTTGGTTATTAAGCCAGGCTAAACTTGAAAAAAAAAAAATCCTTATTTTATAATTTTGATGTGAATTAGTAATGTACTTTTATGAGGCAAATTTTGTTGAATAATTTTGGAAAAATACATCTAATTTTTATAATGAATATTTAATCATACACTATTGATTATTATCATTTTAAAAACTATCTAAATTTTTATTATTTTAGTTTATTACTTATTTTAATGTTTTATTATATTGTAAGCACTCATTATAGTTCCAATTGCACTATTAATTGCCCTCAAATTATTGTTTAAAAAATATAAACAAATCAATGACCAGAAATACGCAAAATTCTAAAATCTGCACAACCTCTGGTCCCAAGCTGTGTGGATTTGAGGGAGTCTATTATATTTTAAAAATCTATGCATAATTTTATACAAAGTGTTAAAATTTTACTTCCAGTTCATTAACTTTTAAAACATAAAATATTAAATTGAACATAAATTTTAGAATTATTTTGACAAATGAGAAAGAAAGTGACATCTTTCATGAAGAGAACATTAAAAAAAAAAAACTAGAAAAATATCAATTCTTTAAGAAGATATGTTACATATAAGAATGCATTAAACACACACCCATCGACTTAATAATACCAAGGGGAATTCAGCCATGGAGTGGCTAGCACCCTTAACTGTCTGCTGTAGAACATTTTATCATCTGATTTAATACACATAGAGAACATGATTATCCATATATCCAATTATTGAGCATGTAAGAGAACGTGAAACTGGAGTGTAGCTACTCCAAAAGTGATTCTGAGTTTTAAAAAATATTCTAAAATGTAGCTCCAGAGGAGAGGCGGGGGGTGGGGGGGGGGCAGAATCTTTTGTTCCCATGTCATCATGGGATGAGATAAGTCAAGCACTGTCCTAAGTTTTAAAAGCATAAAAAAAATTATATGGTGAAGAAACAGAATGGTGCAAAGAAACAAATTTTGGACGAAAAAAATGGAGAAATGAAATGACTGTTTTGGCACAAGCATGATTAAAATAACCCATTATGTGTCACAGATATTTTCATTTGGCACAATTGGTGCAATATTGTGTCTCCACATAAGTGAAAATTTTCTAGATTTATTCAAATGGCATGAACATTTTTTCAACAGGAAATTTTATTTAATGAATCCAGTGAAATAAGTATGACATAGAAACAAGACACATTATAATATATATAAATTTCCTGTATATGTTCCAACCAAAAGAAAAAAAAAATCAAAATTAAAAGGCAACTTATATAATATGGTACATCTTGGTAATCCCATCAACCAAAAACTATCACCCAACTATACCAAAGATTACATGCCAATAATGGATTATTGTAAATGTTACATTTACTTGACATTAATTATGAGACACTTGCTTGTTACGTCATCAAGTAGATTTTAATTCAACTTTTTATGCGTATTTTTGATTATTTTTTAAAAATATATTTATTCTTTCATTATTTAAAATAAAAATTAGGTCAATTTATATAATTTGGCGAACAGTTTGGCGATTTGTATAGTTTGGCAAAATTAGTCAACAGGATAAACAATTAGCACCCATAATACTAAATAAGTGGTATTACATAACAAATACTTCCTCAACTATATTTAATGTGGGAACTACACAAGATTAAATATGATATTATGAAAAAAATAAAATGTTCTAAGTAACAACATTGTTGGTACAGTGTAACTTCTTAGCATGAGAATGGACAAGTACCATTTTTCTAAATGCAAGAATACAATAAAACACTGTTTTTTTTTTTTTATCTGTGCAACACAATTACTTATTAGCAGCAGATCTAATATAATGTGAGACACTGGAATTTCAGATCCTTGGTTTCATAAATTATTTGACATTTTAAGTATTTTTTTTTTGTAAAATTTATACAAAAACTTCAGTATGTGATCAATGATTTTAAAAATATTTATTCAATAGGACAGAATACAAGCAAATTCATCTATGAGCAACACAATGTTTTAAATTTAACCATTAATAAAAATTCAAACGAGTTTACTGTTTTCAAATTTAAAGTTGAATGCTGTTCAACTGACTGATTACAAATAAATAAAATTATCTGTTGTAAATAAAACATTTTATCAATGCTTTTAAATGACTTATTTTAGTAAAATCATAAATTCATGCTAAGGTGGCATCGTTAAGTAATTAATAAAGATCAATAAATTCATATTTTAAAGTTACCTGATATTTACGGACACAGCAAGCAAAAGACGCCAATACATGAATGAATCATGAGTTCTTATATTATAATTCAATTAAAATAAATAATTTATTGATCCCGGGAATAGTGAATTGTCGTGATTAATTGAACTGCTGAAATAGCAATAATACTAGTGTCTTACTTTATCCCTTATTTAAAACTGCTTATTACACAGACATTAACAGAAACAAGCTTCACAAAGAATCTATTAGATTTTAGTGAGTCATTCAAAAGTAAGTTGCGTAAATTGAATACGCGAAAGTATATTTGAATGCTAGATTCGCAAATTTTTAATAATGCTTTCTTTGCTTTTTTCTTATAAATAAATGTTTTGTTTTATTATTTAAAAATTTTGTGTTTCAGTTTGTTTATTGAGTGATTCATCGCCATTCATTTATGAATTTCTTCTTTGTGATTTATTAATTGTGTTGGCTTCTCAATGAATTAAACTGATGCAAGACTGGAATATGGTTGAAACATTTTTCTTTTCTTATCCCGGGTCGTAAAAATAGTTACTAGAAAGCAATTATACAAGCTTTAACAAGGAATCTTAGCAAGATTTTTCTGAGTTTCGAAAATCAAATTACATCCAACATTTAATTAGAAATATTCATTGATTCATTATTAATGAATGACTTCTTTATACCATGAATCATTCATTGTGTTGGCGTCTGTACTAAAATAGACAAAATGGTAATACTCAGTTTGTTACAGTGGAGATGTTTTTTATCAATTTACTGACCCTACTTCTTTACTAAAATAAATTAATGGTAAGATATGTTTCTTTCGTTAATCTTCCACTGAAAATTCTTGAACTTATGATTTGATCATCGATCGTATGATGACACAAAATTTTATGTGTCATGTCTTTCATTATTGCTATCATTTATAATCATTTTAAATATTCCTTACACTATCAACCGAACATTTTGCTGGCTGAATAGTAATTATCAGGCCGAGTTTATTATATTAGAATTTAATGTATTAAACAATTAAAATTTACTTAGTATTTAAAACGGATTATGTTCTTTACAGGAATAAGATTTTTTTTTTCTTTAGAGTAAAATACCCTATAAGTAACTAACATATTCTATAATTAAAATACACTTAGAAAACTATAATTTACATATAGTAACATATTTTCTTGCAAACTTTTCACTGTTGCATTTGCACAAGCTATAGTTTTTTTCCAAAATTTGTATAATTTTTTTTATATACAAGCAGAAGTAAATCAGTCGTAATGCATACATGTATATGTATAGATACCTACGTGTGAATGTAGAATTATAATAATTATATATATATATATATATATATATAGATATATATAAACACTCCTAAGCATTAATTATGTTTGTTTTCATAGTTGTTTGTATCATTTAATAAACTTAAATTATGTGAAGTAGCGAATAGTTACAAAAAAAATGTGAAGTCTTTTATAATAGAAAAATAACACTTTTTTTTTCAATTAATCAGTACAAATTCTCAATGTAAATTATTAATATTATAAGTAAGATTTGATGAAGTATATATATTTACTGTATGATATTAATTTTAAAATTAGCTGTAATTCTTTTCGGTTCTTTATTCGTTATTTATAATTTTTAATAAATGTATTACCCTTGAACAATACAATGTTAAATATGTTAAAGTAATACTAATAATAAAATCTTCATTCAGTACTATATTTAATTGTACTATATTTTTCTGAATATGAAAATAATTGTAGTCGTTTGTACTCTTTATGTAATTTAGACACACATTTTTTTGTGTTTAAGTAATACAAATTTGTCATTAATATGAATTTTATACTTTTGCTATTTTCCTTTCTTCCAAGTAAAACAAAATTGTCTGACTTTATATTTTAAAATTAATTGCAATAGTGTGATGTGTTATATATATAATTTTCATATGTTTTAAATTATACTTAGCTGAATCAGCATTGTAGTGGAGGGTATACATTGTTTACCTTCTGGATTTTTTAAAGGAACACTTTATACTCTCTGTTTCTCAAGGAGTTATAATATACATACTTTAGGGTATACCCTATGTTTCTGTTTTCAGTGTATGCACTTTGCGCAGAGCCTCTGCTAATTTTACGGCTACACCTCTGTATTAAATGGTCTAAAATTCAACCAACAAATTATGTCCCACGTAATATTTGGCTCAAGACTGAGGAAGTTCAGTAATATGAATTTTACATGCTTTTTTTATTTTATTTGCTCGATAGTAAAAGAAAATTGTTTGAAATTAATTGGCTATAGCAGAGTTTCCTCCAGGTTTAAAAAGGGGCAGGGCGCTACTTTTCTAAAAAGGGCACTTTTACATTCTTCAGGGCACTTTTTTGATTTTTAAGGGCACTTTTATAGTGTTGAATACAGAATTTAGCGGTTAAAAAATCGTGGAAAAATAGAAATTTCATCAAAGAATCGAGAGAAAAAAATCCAAAGATTTCGTCAAAAAATTAAAAAAAAAAAAAAAAGAAAGAAAAAAAATGTTAATGTTGTTAAAAAACGGCAAATATTGTTTAAAAAAATCGTGTAAAAACGGCCGATTTCGTTAAAGATCGCAAAAAAAACAGCAGATTTTGTTAAAAGATCGCAAAAAACGGCAGATTTTGCTAAAAAGAATCGCAAAAAAAAACGACAAATTTTGGGATAAGATCGTGAAAAATCGGCAAATTTTATTAGAAGATCACAAAAAATGGCAAATTTCTTCAAAAGATTGCAAAAAAACGAAAATTTTGTTACGTTTAAACAAGAAGAAACGTAAATTCTGAAAAAAAATTCACTTTTAAGCATTCTTTTTTTTTTGTGCCCCTTTGACGAAATTTGCATTTTTTCACTATCTTTTGATGAAATCTGTCGTTTTTTCGGGGTATTTTGAGGAATTTTGTGCGAATTTTTGGCAAGATATGCCGCTTTTTTCTGAATATTTTCACAGAATGTTTTGTTTTATTGCGGTTTTGGACGAAATATGAAATTTTTTTGCAAATCTTTTGTCGAAATCTGCCATTTTATTCTCGATTTTTAGACGAAAGTTGTCGTTTTTCGTTATCTTTTTGCGAAATTTCCCGTTTTTCTCCACTCGTTTCACAAAATTTCCATTTTATCAAGATTTTTGGACGAAATTTGTCGTTTTTTTTCCACGATTTTTTAAGAAAATCTGCCTTTTTTTCGGGATTTTGTGACGAAATTATCCCTTTTTTTTGCAAATTTTGTTGGAAATTAGTCGTTAATTCGTGATATTTTGACGAAATTCCGCGTTCCGTAGGACGCGTAAGAGCTATTTTTTTTTTTCGTTCCATCGCCGATTTTTTGCATAATTTACGCGTTATAGCGCGTTTGCATCATCGCTGAAGAGTTGCGTTTTTTCTAATGTGGGGCAAGAAGGGCGCTAGTTTTTAGGTGAGGGGCAAGAAGGGCGCTAGTTTTCAAACTAAAGGGCAGGAGGGGCGCTGCGCCCTCCTAAAACCCTCTGGGGGAAACTCTGCTATCGTTTGCTGAATATTATATGTAATTTTCATATGCTTTTAATTATGCTAAACTGAATGTTCTAAAATTCAAACAACATTTTAAAGAGGGTTGATATAAATCATCAGAAGAATGAAAAATCACTGTCTAAGTTCTCACCAGTTTGGGGAGAGGGGGTGTATGGTGTTGGAGTCTCTAATATTTTTATGAGCTTGGGAAATTCTAGATTTTTGACAGACCTTTTTTCTTTAGGGAAATAAAAATAAAATTTATATGATTTCTTTTTGTTTCGGTGATTTGTTTTCAAACTGTGCATAAGTTAAATACCACAAATACAAAAAGAAAGCTGCTAGACTCAGTCTGTCACTGTGTTTGTCTGATCTATGAAAATATCATACACCACAAAATCTTAATTTCTCTATTATTGTCCATCAATAGCTGTTCCATATTGTTTAATTCCTCCAAAGTAGTGTTTTTTACCAAAATTGTGTTCTTTATCATGATATTTTCGATACATAATGCGATATTTTCAAAATAATTAACTTACTGCTGATAATAAATATTTCAAGCATAATATAAATTAGAAACTAAAACATTATACTAAAAATGAATACTTTTAAAGAAACAATATACTAAAAGTGCTTTTTTTTTTAAATTGAAGCAATATTAAAAATGAACTAATGGAAACAGAAACAATTTTCTTTATGCCCTTACATGAAGTTTTAAAAAAAGGAAAATATATAGGACTCAGTATCAGCTATAGAGAAAAGAGAACTTTATAAAACAATTTTTTTTATAAAACATTTTTGTAATTGAATTCACAAACCTTGTGTTTTTCTTGTTGAATAAAAGAGAAGCATCATTTCACATTAGATCTCTAAAAATAAAATAAAACGATCTGGCGAAGAGGTATCCTCAATGCCACAAACAAAAATCATACAAAAAATTAATATGAAATCTCTTCAAAATGGCAGCAATTATATTAATTCTATTGTTTCAGAGGAGTAATAGGTTTAATTTATTAATTCTATCTTTTATAATGTCATTTTCTCTTTATAATTAAAAGTAATTTTATTAAATAATTTGAACAGAAATGATGTCATGCTTTAATAAAACAGGCACTTTCCTTCATGAAGATGTTACTATTCAATACTTTTTCACTCTGAGTTTAAGACATAAGGCACAATGCTCCAGTGAGTAAAAAAAAACCTGTCAAATTAAAGAAAACGATCATTTTCTTTCATAAAACTGAATATTTTTGTCACAAGGTTGTCTAAAAACAAGAATTTCTGAGATTTTCACTTATTGTTACAGCGATTACATGTATACAAGTCAGTAGTTTGAATGTTTACATTCCAAGTGTTAGCTGGCAAATGCAACTTGAAATTTGAAAATTCATTACTAAACAATTGGACATTGAAATAGTTTTTAATTTTCAAACACGATTATGAAAATAAATAATGTATGTAAATTATGAGCTAATGAAAGGACCTAAGATTTAGATTTCATGGGGAAGAAATTATGATTGTGTCAAAGTAAAATAATTATTTTGTTTATTATTCTTTTTTTAATTTCAAGTATTCAAGACTGAATTGATAACTTGGCCAAAAATACTGTTTCTGATTATGTTTCTACATTTATATGCAAATAACATTTAATTTGTCAATAATTAAAATAGTTAAAGCCTTTGAAAAGAGTATTTTGGTAACTTTCACTAAAAATTCAATTCTTTTAAGACACACATTAACGAACATAACATGGCTATATTTTTTTTGGCTAATTCTCTAGTTTATAATAAATTAATATGATAATTTTTTTTTAATTCTTTTGTCAAAATTTTCACAGGTTTGACATCATGAGTGTTAACAGAAAATGTGGAAGTAAATGGGAAAATATATATATATATTTAAAAAATTAAAAAACAAACTTTGTTTCGATATTTTTTTAATTACCTTTTCGATTTCTGTTAAAGTTATGAAATCTTCAGTAATCTCATTCAGTTCCATGCACATATTTAATTTTAAGTTTTAATGATGTAGCACATTTGTGTTTTATAAATAAAAGGTAAGTAAAACATGGCAACAGTGTTTTATTGCTGGTTACACTAAATTGAATAAATTGATCTGTAAAGTATAATTTGATTGATAAATGAATTTAGTTTAGATGATATTTAACATTTTAGGTAGCTTTCATCACAAAGAATAAAAAGCTACCTATTGCAGCAGCCGTCCAATGGATTGCACCTCAAAAAAATTTGGTTTATTCTCATCGATCATGACCCTCAGACCCCAAAATCATTCACCATCCAAAGGTAGACTTATATATGCATATATTACATAATATCTATATTACAAAATATATATATATTACAAAAAAAACGTATAATATATATATTACAAGATTTAAATTTTTTTTCGCCAAAACTAACCTTTATACTATATTAATTTCCTTATATAATATTCCATACTTACTTCAACTTATTAAATTAAAATCTTGTTTCTAGATGTAATCTGTTAATCTTTATGGAAACAATATAAATTCTTAATTCGCCTTAAAAAACATTTATTCCAGTATGTGTAAATTTAAAAAGATGGCTCTAAATTAAAAATATTCTTAATTAAACTTTATTTCTTAATATTTCAAATAAAAACTCATTTTTTCTATGTTTATCAACTCTTTTTAAGAAAGTCTTGTTAAATTTATTCCAAAACCATACCTTTAAAAAAAATCATTTTTTTATCTATTTATTTATTTTCCCTTACTCAACGTTTAAAATTGTGCATATCAATAAATTCATTTCTTTTCTTTTTCTCTTCATTTCTTTTCTCTCTTAAAATGAATCGTCTATAAAAAATCGTCTGCCTAAGAATTTGAAAATTCTGAGTCGATTATAAATTGGTTAAAGAATATTTTTTTAAAAATAAAATTGTCGTCTGTCGACTATTAATCTCGGCTCTGGGCATGAGTTATGTTTACATAAAAGAATGGTGGTTTGAGAGTAAAGAATATTCTAGAAATTTCTTTTTAGATTTAAAAGAGGAAGCCTCAAGAGGTGGTGAGAAGGATTCTTTAGTTCTCTCTTCCATGAGTACGGCTGGTTGTAGTAAATGATGGAATATTTTTTTGGGTATTTAGGTTAAAGATCGTCTGCAAAAGGAGCTTTTCTCTCTATTATAACTACAATTTAATAAAATGAACTTGCAGCAGCCAAAGAGTGATTTATTGGATCTTCTACATTTATTTATTTTTTTTTTCCTCGCTGGCCATGACTTCTGTGCGGAGAAAAGGAAACCTGGCGATGATATTTCTGGCCCTTAACAGGAAAATATCACATATATATATATAACCATTATATAATACATATATATTAGATATATATCATGTTATAACTCTCATATTTTGGATGAGATTAATTGTATCCATAGTGCATACCAATGTCTTGACCGATTTCATTGGCTTGCTTCATTCACCATCTTTTTTCAAAATGGTGGACATTTTTTTATTTTAAAAGTGGTGCAAATAAAATAAAACGGAAAAATATTTTACTCTGAGTTTTACCTTAATACAAAGATTCCGAAGCATAAATTGTTTTGTCTTTACCTTAAAAGTAGCTGAGAAATTTGAATTTCTTGGGTAGCTGACATTTTGAAAAAATCTGAATTTCATCATGCTGTAACTCTCGTATTTTAAAATTTATTTGGATGAGATTGATTGTATATATAGTGTATACCAATGATTCGACCGAGGTCGTTGACTAGCTTCTTCTGCCATCTTGTTCCAAAATGGTGACCAAAAATGTTTTGCTGTGCATTATCATTATCATTAATATCTTTTAGCTTCAATTTTTGCGAAGTTTGGCGACATTTGCCAATAAAAAATGTATCCATATATAAAGCCAACTTGAGTGTACCCTTACTAACTTGGTGCAGTTCTCATTTAAATTTAATATTGATGAATAATCTCTTATTGGGTTCGTTGCATTTTAGCTTCTTATAATCTGACTAAAATTAGTTTCGAATTAAACTTACAAAATTTTAAAACCTAGAAATATGATAACTACCTCTTCCTCCTGGCACTGGCCGAAAGTACTTTTACTTTACTGTGCAATACAAACATTTATTATTTATGAAAGAAATGTTAACAGTAAAATAATAAGAACTTATATAATAATAAATTAGAGTGATTTTCTTTTTTATATCTTTAATTAAATAATCTGTACAAGGGTAGTGTTTTGAAAAGAATTATCTTTTAAAATGTAATAATTTTACTAATGAGCTGGAGGTGTAAGGAAATTTTATGTTTGAGTCCTGCTTATACTGTAGTATTAAAGTGTCAAAATTTTCTTGATATATAACGCAGTTTGAAGTATTTATACCCAGTATACAAAGTCATTATTATTATTCTAAATCTGTTTCTGCACTTTCATATAAAATTCTACAATCTTTCTCTTAAGGTATCTGCCCACATCAAATCGGTTGTTTTGGTGAAAATTTTCGAAATGTTTTTTATTGTTTTATATGAAAGAGCAATTTTTTACTATTCCAAATCTGTTTTAATTTTATTCTTACTGTTATTAGAAGAGGAGTTATAGCAATTTTAATAAACATCAAAATGGCCATTTTTGTGAAAATTTTGTATTTTTTTAATTGTTTTTTTATGAAAGAACAATCTATTACGAATTTGAATCAGTTTTAATTTATTAGTTTTAATTTATAATTCAGGATATTTAGGATTTTTACCTGTATTCGAACAATTAGGAGTACCAGTTGAACAAAATATGATCACAAACTATTCTAAAATTGATGATGAGCTAATAAAATTTCAAAATGTCACTCACTATCCTCTGCAAAACTTACCAGGAAAACGAAAAGAGCTACTAAGAAGTTAATAAATAAAACGAATGATGCCCAGTTAAACTGATGGCATAGAGCTCACAGGCTATGCAGTCTTATTGTATGTTACAGCCTTATAAAATAATGCCTTCCCAAAAAAATAAGGAATGAAGTACCCCCCTTTTTCCTTTCTTTATACTGAATCATTGACGTCCCAAAACTAATCAGAGATACGCCTTATCATATAATAAACATGTATCCAAAATTCGAAGCAAGTTGAATAATTCTGCATAAAAACCCATTTATGTAATTTAAGAAACGTTGTCCCCCGTTCCCTTCTGTATAATTAACCATTAATCCTCCAAAACTGTTCAAAAATTCAATTTATCAGAAAGAACCTAAATCTAAAATGTTAAATTTAAAGCAAATCGGATAACTCTGCATAAAACTCTATTTAGCTAACTTAAGGGGAAGGTAATCGCCCGTATCCCCCTTTATAATTAACAAAAGAACATCACAACAAATGAGCGAACCTTCTTATAACTATGAACCTGTATCCAAAAATTTAAACAAATCGGTTAATTCTGCATAAAAAACCATTTACATGAATTATGTGGGGTAGTTTTCCTTATCTTTTCTTTATATATTTATCCAGTGAATTCTAAAAACAAATCATGGAAGCGTCTTTTCAGAATATACCTACATACAAAACTTGAAGCAAATCGGTAAATTTTGTGTGAAAAACCTAAATTAAGATGGGGGGGGTTACCCCCCATTCCCCCCTCTTTAAACTTATCCAATGAAGACCCAGTACTAATCACGGATACACCTCATTAGAATCATCCTACATCTAAGATTTCAACGAAATCTATTAATTCTGCATGAAAAACCCATTTATATAAATTAAGGGGAGGGGCTTCCCCTTCCCCTTCTTATACTTATCGAATTAACTCTCAAAACTAATCAGGGAAGCATCTTATCATAATAAGCCGTTATCCAAAATTTCATGTAAATCGGAAATTTTTATCATGAGTTATCGCGTTACGTACTTACGAACGTACATACATACAGAACGGGCGGGCACATAAGCTCTCAGGTTTTGATAGCCTGTGAGCTAAAAATGGTTAAATATGAAGTTAAGAAAGGGATATAATATGAATGTGGTGCATTTTAAGTGTATAAATTAAATATATTAGATTTTTACAAGAAAATGCATGTATGTGATTTCTGGAAAATTAATCTTTTCGTTATTCCTATGTTCGATAAGCTTCATTACATAAAAAGTTCTAAAGATATTTCACTGAAATTTGGTAAGTATGCTTTCAATATCTCTCACTATACTCCGAAGTAGGATCTAAGCTATATGTGATGATTTAATTATTTTATATTTACTCAAATACGAAAAAATGGTAATTTTTACTTAAAAAGAGTATTTTTTATATTTTTTTGAAAATTTCAGTTATTTTTCAAGATATTATAAAACTCCTAGTTCAGTGTACAGATAAGTCTAATAGAAGTGTGCGGCATAAAAGAAATTGAAGTATATTTATTTGAAATGAGTGTACGCTTTCTGGCGTAAGCATGATATTTTGCTAGAAATAAAAAATTCAAATCGTCCCTCGCTATACGTCATAAAACTTATCAGGAAAACAAAAAAAATCTACTAAGTATTTAAAAATGGTTAAATAAAAAGTTAAGGAAGGGTTAGAATATAAATGTGGTACATTTTAAGTGTAACAATTAAATATTGTAGTTTTTTACCTAAAAAGAAATCTTTAAATGCATTTTCTGGAAAATCAATTTTTTCGTTATTTCCATGTACGGTAAATTTCATTACATAAAAAGTTTAAAAGATATTTCAGTGAAATTTTGTAAGAATGCTTTCCATATCACTCACTATGCTCTGAACTAGGATCTAAACTATATGTGATAATTTAATTATTTTATAGGCACTCGAATATGAAAAAATGGTAATTTTTACTAAAAAAATGTACTTTTTTACATATTTTGTAATTTTTCGGTTATTTTTAAAGATATTGTAAAACTTCTAGTTCAGTGCACAGATAAGAATAATAGAAGTGTGCAGCATAAAGGAAAATGAAATATATTTATTTGAATTGAGTGCACGCTGTCTGCCGTAAGTATAAAGTTTTGCTAAAAAAACACTTAAAAACTCCAATTTTTTTAAAATATTAAAAAGATATAGCTAGAATTTCATGTTTTAACTTATGTTTATTTTTAAACAGGCAAAACTGCAACATAGTTAATGTTGAATTTTAATATTTTGATAATTTTTTATGAAACATACTGATCTTTAGTTTGATTGATTTGTTCCTGAGTAAAAAATTTCTTTTTTTCTTCCCTTCTGAAGCTCTGTATTTGTTTGTGTACTTTCTACAGACTGTGATATCAACAGCTCTTGTTTAAATCTGTGTGATGATACTCTTCACACAATTTATAATCCAATTTGCTACAAATGTATTCCAAAAATGTACAGTCAAGGATCGATATTCCGCGCACCCATAATCCCAAATTTTCTATAATTCGCGCTACTTTACAGATGTAAACAGTGAAATAAACATTTTATAAAATTACAAATTCATGATCAAAAATTATTTTTTAAAACAAATAATAAAAAATTGAAAAAATAAATCATAATAAAATATCTACTTTTTAAAAATATAACTCTTTTATTTTATTAACAGTAAAAAACAAATTGCATTACAAAACGTGTAATTATTTTTATTTAAATGCACTCATATATAAGTTTTTTAGTAAGATAACTTTAAAAAGGCATTTTTGAGATAACATATTAAATTAATTATTGGGTTTTTATATTATACTGACTGTAGAAGGAAAATGCTGTCTAGGAATAATAAAATGATGTATAATCCAAAATATTCCATAATCCGCGTAACCTTTGGACCCAACATGTGTAGATTATAGATCTGTGATTGTATTTTAAATCTTTTAAAGAAAATGTATTTTGTTTTATGCAGCTTTAAACATGGTTAAAAGACTAATCAATTTTTAAATTATTGCAGTACAGTGTAAATTTATTTGATGTTGCAAAATGTTTTTCTCAATAATCATTCATGTCAATTTAAAAAAGTCTTAAATCTGGATGAATTTAGATTAAATATTTCTAAATATTATAATTCCCCTTGCTGTAAAAATAAGTTTTTTCATCCACATTGCTTGTACAATATAGCAATGTTTCCACAGAAAATATGAAATTATAAAAAAATTTCCATAAGTTTTTTTTTATTTACATGTTTAAAAAGTACTTTTATATATAAATGTTTTATTCGAAAATATCTGATTTATTCCCCATTTATAATATTTATTTCTAATGTTTAATAATAATATTTTCTATATAAGTTTTTTATTTTATGGTGAAAATTATTTATTTTATTTATCCGAAATTTGGTTGTACTTTATATTTTTATGCAATTAGAAAATTAATCTGACTTATCATTAGTTCTGCGAGCAGCAGGTATTTGAAGTCTATTTCAATTCCGTTTTCTGTGTTAATTTAACATTTCATAATGTTTTTATTTTTTGTAAATTTATTTTTCATAAATCTTAAAAGGGTTATTATGTTACCTTTATTTATTGCAGATGCAAAAAGCCATGGATGTAGATGCACATCACATCACTCAAAACTGTTTTTGAAGTGCGAAATATGCAGCAAAATATTTCTTTGCAAGAAGATTTGGGAAAAGTGTGTTCTGATTCACAGCAAGGAAAACTGTTTGTTTGTGGGGTATGCAGAAAAGAATTTACCAGAAAACATTCTTTAGGTACACACCTGTTAATTCACACTGGTGAGAAGCCTTTTGGGTGTGATATATGCAACAAGAAATTCTCTCAGAAGTCTCATTTAAGAAGTCATCTATTAACTCATACTGGTGAGAAACCTTTTGTGTGTGATAGATGCAACAAGAAATTTTCTGAAAAGGGTAGTTTAAAAAAACATCTGTTAATTCATACTGGCGAGAAATCTTTTCTGTGTGAAATATGCAACAAGAAATTCTCTCAGAAGTCTCGTTTAAGCAGTCACCTTTTAGCTCATACTGCTGAGAAACCTTTTGTGTGTGATATATGCAACAAGAAATTCTCTCGAAATAGTAGTTTAAACACACATCTGTTAGTTCATTCTGGTGAGAAATCTTTTGTGTGTGAAATATGCAACAAGAAATTCTCGCGGAAGTCTCATTTAAGCAGTCACCTTTTAACTCATACTGGTGAGAAACCTTTTGTGTGCGATATATGCAACAAGAAATTTTCTCAAACTAGTAGTTTAAGCACACATCTGTTAATTCATACTGTTGAGAAATCTTTTGTGTGTGATATATGCAGTAAGAAATTCTCTTTTAAGTGTAATTTAAGCACTCATATGTTAATTCATACTGGTGAGAAACCTTTTGTCTGTGAAATATGCAACAAGAAATTTTCTGAAAAGGGTAATTTAAGGAAACATCTGTTAATTCATACTGGCGAAAAACCTTTTGTGTGTGATATCTGTAACAAGAAATTCTCTCAGAAATATAGGTTAACCAAACATCTTTTAATACATACTGGGTAGAAAAGTTTTGAGTAATATATGCAACAGTAATTTTTCTTCTAAAAGTGGCTTAAGAAAACATCTGCAAATGTATTAAAAAAAACTTGTGCGAAATATATACAAAAAAATTTTTTCAAAAGCAATCTGTTTTTTTTTGCTCCCATAATTTGTAATTGCGATTAACTGATTTTTATACCTCTTTTGTTTAAGAACTTTCGCATATTCTACTATGAAAATAGTATTTCATTCCTAATATTACGGAGACTAAAATTAAATGTCTACCAACAAAAATTTTGACAATTTAAACTAGCAAATTAGCAAATGGGGAGCTCTAAGATAATTTCTGGCAAATTTATATTTTATAAGGCTATACCTTTTATATTAACCTAAAAATATTGCAATACTTTATTTGTATTAATGGACCTTATGCACGTGACGTCACACGCCAGAGCTGGCGGTATGCTAACCTGTTATTCTAGTCACCGCCAGAATGCCTGAATGCGCAAGCGCAAACATCGCTAGCAGACGACTTCAGCCTTTCTGGATACATTTTAACGGAAAAATTACAAATTTAGAGAATTTTCTTGCCAGCAGAACAACAATTTTGAATCTATTTTACATTATATTAAGTATATGCTGCTTCAACGAAGCATTCTTTTCCAGTATCTCTAACAAACAAGAATTAATAACTCACACTCCATAGACTGCTATGCTAAACACCGCTAGTAAATACCGCCAGCAGACGAATTTTAGCCTCGACCTCAGCTTGTGTGCATAAGGTCCATTATTTTGCATCTCATAGATTTATAAGTCTGTAACAGTAAGTCTGTTTGCAATTAAGAATATTTAATTTAGAAAATTATTAAAAGTAATTTCTCACAGTGACGTTCTTTGATTTTAAAACTGTCTTTCTCATAATTTCTTAACCTCTTTAGTCCTGAGACAACTGCATAAATCAGTTTAAAATTTCTATAAAACATCTCCAAAAATGTTGATGCATATATCGATGTCAATGTATCGATGCTTATGATAAACCCACATTTATTAAAAATCTGGAAGTATGTTTTTCAATTCTAGTAGCATTTAAAATAATTTAAAGTATGTGCGGTACTACTAGGTTATCCCGTCGACCATTTTCGCCAAATTATAAAAATCGCCAAACTAATAGCCAAGTTGTGCAAGTTGACGTAATTTTTATTTTAATTAACGAAAGAACAAATAAATTAGTAAAATATGAATAAAAATAGAAATAAAAAGTTGAATTAAAAACCACTTGATAACATTTTAAGCATGTACGTCGTATAAAAACATTTCATATTTATTTACTTAGAACAGGTGTCACAAATAAAAATTAAATTAAAAAGTTGACATTTTTCGGTTCATTCATAAGAACCGTATTTATAACACATAAAATCAGTAGAAAACTAAATGACACTGGATATAAATATAATTTAAAAACCAAAACAAAACATTGCATCTCCTATGATCTTGAATAGCCATTGCCACCGCGGCATAAAAATATAATAAATTTTGATCATATATTAAATTTAATATGTATAAAATTAATATTAATAAAAGTCGAAAAACTAAATGACTCTGGATATAAAGGCAATTTAAAAACCCAAAACACAAAATATTGCGCCCTCTATTTTTATGCCGCGGTGGCAATGGCTATTCACGATCATAGGGGGCGCAATGTTTTGTTTTGGGTTTTTAAATTATATTTATATCCAGTGTCATTTAGTTTTCTACTGATTTTATGTGTTATGAATACGGTTCTTATGAATGAACCGAAACATGTCAACTTTTTAATTTAATTTTTATTTGTGACACCCGTTCTAAGTAAATAAATATGAAATGATTTTATACGTGAATGAAAAAGGTGAAGTGATTTTGTTTTAGTTTTGTAAAAACGAAAGCTAACAACAGTTTTAAGATGTACGTCGTGTTTAAAGTGATTGAATATGACATTCACGATCATCCATTATTGGCATTTAATCTTATAATTTGGCGATAATTTTTTGTTCGACGAGATAACCAAGTAGTACCGAATGTTCTTTAGTTCTTTTTCGCTCACAGGCGTCATCAGGACTAAGAAGGTTATGCTGAAACTACTGTGTTTAAAGGGGTATTGTCCTGAATTCACCATAATGTTGAAAATAAGATATAAGTAAATGTGTTTGATAGACTGATTGTCATTTTAAAAGGCAGTCTGGTGAGATCTGAAAATTTTGCTGAAAAGTGTTTTATGATTATGTTGTACACATCTGGAATCTATAAAAGAAAATATCCTAATTTGATTACAGTGTTATTACTAATACCTGTAATTATTAAATTACTTAGTTTCAAGATCTTCTGAAGTCTGGTTGTTTTTTCATAAAAGTATAAAGATCTGATGTGATTTTTAAACGTCAATAAATGTTGATAAAAAGTATTTTATATTTTTTGTTTTCTTTTTCCAATTCAATCTCCTTTTAAAGCTGATTGATTGCAATAAACTTATCAGTACTATTCCAAATGCAATAATGAAAATGAATTTCGTAGTATTTATTGTTCGTTCAGAGGTAGGGGAGAGAGGAGCACGTTTGAACTGGGGGCACCTTTGAACAATCTAAAAATTTTCCTTCAAATAAATTATTTTTCAAAAAAATTATGGCAATATATTAGTACTGCTTCAATGGAATAAGTACACAAAGCTGCAGCATTTTGTATGCACAATACTATCTAAGCGAGATATGTATTTTTCTCCCTCTTGAATTTAAACTTCTGAAAATAAAGTTCTAAGACTTTTGTTGACAATTTTGTATCCCTAAAATTTTGATTTATTTTTCAACACTTAAATAAAGATGTAATCTTTAGTTTATTATCTTTGTTTTATTCATATTCTTAAGTCAAATTGAGTAAACAGTTGTAATGTTGAACTGCATGTGATGGGGCACCATTGAACATCTAGAACTATGAAGTAAATCTTTCTTGATGTACCTAAATATTATTATTTTTGGAATTTTTTTTATGTGAAAAGAGGTTAATTAAGAATATCAAAGAACATGGAATCATACTCTTAACAATCCCTTCTTACTGCACACATCTATTACAATCTCTCGATGTATCAGCGATTGGAAGCTTCAAATCTAAATTGATGATGGCATTCATTTATATTTGATAATTGCAAATCCCAATATACACAATAATTTCATGATTTAGCAGGTTTATCTAACAAAGCTTATACTCGTTTGTTTATTCTTTCCCAAACATTATTTTTGGTTTTCGTACTAGATAAAACTGAATTTAAGTCAATTTTTTTCATAAGAAGAGTGAATGAAATTTTTTTATTTTCCAGAAGCATCAGATATCATATTGGTGTATTTCAAGGATATTGTTAAAATGTTTTCACAACAAACATAACTTGAGGGACATTCTGTGTTTTTTCAACAATGATTTTTGACATCAACTTTGATGGATTTAAGTTTGATTAAAAAACAGAAAAAATATCAATTTCAATGAAATATAGTTATTTAATTTTATTTATATTACTTAATATTTCTGAAACATATGCAACTTTTTATGAAAACTCTCAATATTTTCATAATTTATTCATTTGTTCAAAGGTGCTCCTTACTTATTCTAAGGTACATGGGGCAGGTTTGAACAGAAATCTTTCAGATTTTTAAATCCTCACAACTTTTTTAATTTACATGAAAAACTTTTAATTTCTGGTTCATATGATGAAGAAATGCATTTTTAGGTGAGTTCGTAATTATGTAATATATACGTAGCATTTATTGTTGTCGCTCAGTCCGTCCGTCTGTCTGTCAGCATATAACAACGCAAAAACTACCCAACCGAATCGATTGAAATTTAAAATACATAATTATAACATAATTTTGTCGAGTCATTTCAAATTTTATGAAAATCGTATGGATAGATCAGTTACAGGGACAATCAAAAGGATTCCGTTACATTACGGTCGATGGGGAAAAAAGTTTCAAATGCATTTTAATCGTTTGAAATTTAAAACATATAATTATTGCGTAATTTTGTCGAGTCATTTCAAATGTTATGAAAATCGAATGCATAGATCAATTACAGGGATAATCAAAAGGATTCCGTTACATTACGGTCAATGGAGAAAAAAGTTTCAAATGCTTTTTAATCGTTTGAAATTTAAAACATAATTATTACGTAATTTTGTCGAATCATTTCAAATGTTATAAAATTCGGATGCATAGATCATTTACAGGGGCAATCAAAAGTATTCCATTGCCTTACGGTCAATGGGAAAAAAGTTTCGAATGTATTTTAATGATGTTACACCAATTCGAACATAATAGAATTGGCATGAATCTATGAAATATATACTAAAATATGCATTCCGTACAATCTGTGATGCAAATAATTTTTATTATTAAATTACAGGGCCACACAAAAGTATTCCACTACATAATGCTATACGGGGAAACATTGTTTGAGGCGTGTTTTAATTATATTCATCTATTTCACATTTTATGAATAAGATATACGTTGCTGAGGTGTAATAAAAATTACTTACTGCATATTTACAGAAACGCAAAGATTTCGACTACTATACTGTATCCGAAGTACGCTGTACTATATCAGCAAGATCTGAATATTTTTAAAACTTCGTTATCGTACGAACGCACCTCATTTGCTACGTTCACATGCAATTTCGAACTTGTTTAATATGTAATACTTAAAACGCAAAAATTATAATTTAAATAAGAAATGCATTGATTTTTTAAAAATTTGTACAAACTTGCCCCTTTTTCTCTGCAATAAAAAGTAAAAAAAAAATCCATTTTATGTTATGGTCTGTAAGGAAAATACTTTATGAATTATTTAACACTATTTCAAGTATTTATGAAAAGAAAAAAGTATGAATTTCTGAGGTTCCTTAAAACATGTTTTCTGTGGAATGGAATACACCGAGCAAAGTATTTATTATTCATGAACACTAGCCATGCCAGCAATCAAGTCCTTGATGGTCTGCTGCCCTGAGATCACATAACATTTTTAAACGGACCACTAATTTGAAAAATTTAGTGGACCTCATTACGAGTAAAATTTTCTCTTCTTTAGTGTAAATGTCTTAAACGTATATTTTCCCCACTCTGTGAACACTGCAATTGATCCCAAATCACACACCTTTATTTTAAAATGTAAATGAATAAAAAAAAAAAAAATAAGAAAATTTTTCTTTTGTTCTCCCCAGCAGTAGATCCACTGCTGCAATTTACACTTTCTCTTCTAAGCAACAATTTTGAGCACCATTTCATGGCTAATGGAGAGTGCGCAAGGGTCACTCACAGTGTTAAAGGAAATTATCCTACGAACTCGTGTACAAATTTAAGAATTTAGACAAATTTTGGGATTTTCAAGATTTTTATTTTGAGTTTTTTAGGAAATCGACTCATACATGAATTGTAAAAAATAAATTTTAAGCATATAATCGGCGAAAAGGCAAGTCTTTCAACTAATCACATATGGATCTGGTTTGGAGCCGAGATGGGAAATCGAGTTAATTTTGGTGAACAGGTTACACTGTTACATACTTGCACAAGGTTTCAAGAACCTGTTATTTATGTAACATAATTCTAATGGCATGCTTTCAGTGGATATCTTTAATTAGAAGGCCTTTAAACAAAAAGTTTGAAATAATTTTGGGACTTAAATTTTTTTTTCAAATAAATCTACACCATTAAAATCGGTTTTCGTTAAAAAATGAATTTTCGTACAAAATCTACCTAATTATGATATTGTGAGTATCGTGTATTTTCAGCTTTTCTGACACTAAAAAATATTCTGACTATTTTCCATTTATGGCTTTTAAGACATCGAAAACTCATTAAATTCTTTAAGTATCATAATTCAGTAACTTTTTGCTCTAGAAGAATATTTTTTTCTGCCTAGATGTTAGACCATGAGAAACTTTTTTTGAATGAGGCTTTGACTCCTTTGTAGATTTTTTTTAATTTCTTAACTCATTAGTATTAAAAATTCTTTACTAAAAGGCTTATTTATGTACATAACAATTAAAAACACTTAAAACAATAAATAAAATCCACATCCGACAAGTTTCGACCACCTAGTGGCCTTCATCAGGGTTATACAAATACGTCTTTTAGTAAAGAATTTTTAATATTAGTAATTAATTTCAGAGCGTAATAGGCCTTTAGTTTATTATTAATTTCTTAACTACTTAAAAAGCCCATTTTTAAACAGAAATTGAATTTTACATTATGCATAAAATCTCAAAAATGTTTTCAATTGGAACTATACCTTTTAAACTATTGGTTTAGAAATTAATTTTTAGTAAATGATAAGAAGAGACGCCCTGTAAAAAAATAAATTCCGTTTTAACATGGCTTGTAAAAAATAAAAGTTTATTTCCGACTTCATTCCTGGCAAACCCATATGCAGAGCGAGCACTATAGCGAGACTGTGAAATTATTATTTATGCATACAATCAAATACAATTTAGAAGTGCATTTGATGACTTAAAATTAGAAAATTCATTAAATTGCAAGTATTGTAACTCAGTAGATTTTGGTCATAGAAGAATATTTTTTTTTATTTTTTTACATGTTAAAACAGAAAAAAAGTTGTAAGATTCAGACACTGAAATTTTTAATTTTATTTCTGAAGTTTAAAAAACAGCTATTTTAATGTAAATCGAACTTTGCATGATACAGAACAAAATTTTAAACATTTTTGCATTTCGAACTATACCTCAAACGTTAACTGATTTCAAACTAACTTTTGCTAAACGATAAGAAAGGACATGCTATATAAAAATAAACAGGGCTTTAAGAGCATAATTAAAAAAAAAGAAATATGATCCCGATTTTATTACATCCATATTTATCAATGCCTGACCAAAGATAATAAACAAGAACCTGAAAGTGTTCTTTATACACTTATAATCAAAATCAACTTATCCAAATAGCATTTTATTCCGTTTTCAAATTTGTTACGACTGTGCTCTCATAAATAATGCAATGCTATTTTCATTCTTTTAATTATAATGAAACAAAATCACAGTTATAAAAATATTCCTAGCTCTTTTTTCTAAAAAAACGGCATTGAGAACTTAAAAAATAAAAATAAATAAATGATAAATGCATATGCCATCCTTTTCTAAAAAAGTCTTGTTTCATATAAAAGAAACAAAGAAAAATATGTCAAACTTCATGTGCGATATTCTTTTTAAACATCTAAAGTAAAAAAAAACCACCGGTACATTGTCAAAAATATAACGAAATCAAAATAATTCCCATCCTCTCCTCTGATTCCCTTTGAACATTCAAATTCAAAGAAAACGCTACATGGTCAAAAGTGGCTGACGAAACTAACACTGCCAATGCAACGAAACCGGAATTTTATCCACCATCTGATATCCTTTATTATAAACATGTTTAACTTTTTATTCCAGTAAATCCCATCTAATAAAATGATTTTATGCAACACTATTTACCTGTACAACAAATTGCAACAATTTAACTGATAGCAGTGTGGTGTGGTGTGTTAAAAAACATTTTGTCTTCCTATTGAATAAAAGAAGTTACATTATTCGAATCAATAGTAATGAATACTGGTAGTAAAATAGTTATCAAGTTCTATGTAGTTTTTCAGAATATTTTAACATCTTTTTTATCTAGCTAATCGGCAGGTGACTGTTAGTGAATTGGACTCAGGTTGGATGTTCGGATAGTCCTTCGCAGTATCTAAGCTTTACTCAATTTCCTAAAATGGATGATGGGTGATACTTTCTAACCATTAAAGACGACTAAAGCCATGATAGGAAAATTTTTCTCTGTCTACGGTTGTTAATGATTTCTTTCTGTTAGTTTTGGCGCGTCATAATAAGCGTTTACAGTAGGACAATTTTTTAAAGTACATTTTTAGAACCCTTTTAATATTAATATTGAAAAACAAGTTTTGGAAATTTTATTTTTATTATATTTTTAATATGTATTTTTAAAAACTATTCTTTCAGCTTTTTCATTTTTTGTGTTTTTTACATACTTTGAAAAGTAAAGCGTTCCAAATTTAACAGAAATTTTCCGTTAATTTGTTACTAAATAATGCACTATAAAAGAATGACATTATTATGTATCCTAATACATTAAATAATGCCCATTTTTAATCAGTAAAACTTTCAAAGGGAGTGCAACTTTCAATGCTTATCTAACAAAAAATCAGGTTTTTTTTAAAAATTCTAGTTGATTAAATGGTTTTAAGATATAGGGGGGAAGTGGGGTACATTGATACAGCTTTTTCTAAAAAAATTTTTGGTGTCAAGAAAGCAGAAATGTCAAGTTATTTTTCTATGTGATGTCAGCAAAACCTGTGTAGTGTGTTATAAAAATGTACAATCGTTGGTTTTATATATTATTTTTGCATGTAATTTTAAAAAAATAAAAAAAAAGTAATTAGTATCAATGTGCCCCATCCCCGGTGCAAATTGATCTACTAATACGTCTGGGAAAAATGGAGACAAAATAACACCAATGCATATTTTTCATAAAAAAAATAGTTAGAAAACCATTTTATATTATTTTAAAAAATTAAAATCACCCACACTTTTATTTGTAAGCAATATTAAAGCAATCAAAATGAAATGTTTAATGACCTGATGTTCTGGCTGTTCCTTGTCTGATTGTTAGCAGTAGTAACTTGGTCATATCTGATACTTCAACCCCAGCATTATCTTCTTTCTTAGGAAAGATGAAAAATTACCAAGTTTTCTCTTTATAAATTGGTTTATATACATAAAATAAAGGATAATTATATTAAAAATTCTGTTTTTAATATAATTATCCTGTGCTGTTCTGCAGCTTGTTTCTCTTACGTAACACTTTTCATGTAGAAAATACTTTTTTCTCTGTAGAATTGATATAAATTTGAGATTTTTCAGGCTGCCGTCCTTTTCTTTAATTAGTTCTACTAGCACTATATGTTGGGTAAGTTCGTACGTCTTCTATTTGCAAAAATACTATAAAATGTTCTACTATAAAGAAATTAAAGTTATTTTACTTCAATAAAAACTAATATTAAAAATTTTTAGCGAAAAATGGTTGGATTAAGGAGTGCATTGTAAAAAAATAATAAAAGGTAATGAAAAAATTAACTAGAAAAAGATTTAGGTTGTATCAATGTGCCCCGACAAAGACTGTATCAATGTGCCCCATACAGCCATTTTGAATTAAATGAGTCTCAAATCCAATACTTCATAATTTATCTAACAAAAAAGAATCAGAAACTGATAAAGATGTAGATTTACAGAAGGTTTTGGAATGATTCAGTTGTTTCTTGAAATGGGACGAGTGATTAATTGTTTTTGTTTTTCAAAAGTAAATTTCAGTTGTACAATTGAAATGGTATTATACAACTGTTACAATATTTTCAACCGAAAAAATACTGTAACAGTTGTATAATAAGATTTCAACTGTACAACTGAAATTTACTTTAGACCTACAAAAACAATTAATCACTCGTCCCATTTCAACAAACAACTGAATCATTCCAAAACTTTCTGTATATAGTTGAGTGCACTAGTATTATCTTTTGGAGCTGTTGTGAAACTTCCTGTGATGACCCTGTGTGCAGTATAGGAGGGTGTATAAATGTGCCCCATGTATCAATGTCCCCCACTTCCCCCTACTATCCGTCATAAATTTTGAAAATTCATCAATTATTTCGATTGTTTATTTATTCGACACGTATTTTACTTTTATTTGAATATTTATTTGCTATCTTTTTGAAGCATGTTTGTTTAGTAATCTGTAAGTTTTCACATAAAACTATGTAAGCATAAATAAAATATTTTGAGATTTTTTTAAAATTCTTTTCTTTCTCCGTTCTTCTTTTTTTCTTTAATTTCTAAAAATCAAAAACAAATATAAGTTTTCTATCATTCTATCTGCAAGAAATTTCATAATCTAATTCTTTTAATAATTACTTCCATCGTCTTTTCAGCGATGAATGTGTACGTATTACTCATATGCAGGGTGCACAATTCACATTCTTATTATCCTAAAACTGACTTGATTTTCTCACATTTTTATCGCTCAGCTCAAATAATTATGATTCGAAAAAATTTCTTTAAATTTTATTTACAGAGCAACATTATATATATATGTATATACAGTAGGGTGGGCCAAAAAAATTTTTTTTTTCGATTTTCGATTATGGCGGGTGCGGAAAAGTGGCCAATGGTGGCACTCAGCTTACATAAAAAATTGAGATTTTTTGGACAATTTCTTACCCTGCCGTAAATGACTTGAAAATTTGCGAAAATGCTGATTTTTAAACTTTTTTAGCAAAAAATTAAAAATGCTAAATTAAATTTATTTTGATTGTATTTAGTTGAAAAGATCTTTTTAACGTGCCAAATGTTTAAATAACCTCTACTTATGCATTATTTTAGTGCTATGTATGTTCTTTAAAAATGCACTCACTGCTTTTATAGCGTGTTTTGCGTTCGGTATCAACGTGAAACATCCCAGAACTCATCACGAGGAGTTAATTGAATGCCGAATTTTACCCGCCCTCCTATCCACTGAATGTTTTATTCAAAATGTACACTTTTTTACACTACAAAGTCCCTCTTAGAAATGAACTTTAGCATATTTTTCCTTGCTTGCAGTTTTGCATATCTCCCTTCTCTCTAGCGTACCTTTGATGCACTTTTGTCACAATTCTAATGATTCTTTCCATAGTCTGGGAGTGACTTGGGAGGCAGACGATGTTGGATTCATCCAACATGGATCCTGAAATTACGTTTTCTCCAATTTCTTCTAGTGAAAAGGTTTTTGTTACAAGAGGTTCGCTGATTTCTGCGGCGACCCAATCGATACACACTGGATGGCCACCGATATCGATACATAGTGTTCCATTGCTTTAAAGTTCAGCCTTGGAACTTGAAACTCTCGCGCTATGTTGTTTTTTATCTTTTTTTTAAATTGCGGTACATTTTTATTCTTTCCCATGCCATTCTTCTACTATGTCGTCTATCGTCAGTTGCCATTGTTATCAGTAAATTCTCAAAATGACCATAGAATCCATTTGTAGACTGAATGCAGTGCCCTCTTTAGGTCATCTGGTAAAAACGTTGGAAGTTTAACAATCTACCACGTATGTTTAAATTCGCCCTAACTAAACCCTATAGAAAACCAAAAGGCTCATAAACTCGTATCACGTACTGAGCGAAATAAATTTTAACGCTTTATCAGGATTTGACCTATTAACGTACAAGCGTAAAATTCTGCAAGCAGTTGTAATCCATCTCGATTTCACAATTGGCTAATTTTCTGTTTCCTAGTTCTCGAAAATATACTCCGGTTGAAACCACTGCAGAAATATTTAATAAGTATTTTTGATCGGTATTTAGATCTTCAGTATTTTTCATTTCTGATGTCCATAAAACAACAATAGGGTCGAACAAAGTGACATACAGATTTTCACAACCTGTTAGTCTAACAACAATCGAACCGGAAAAGGTCTTAGCTCCCCTTGTTGCACTATCAAGTTTAGAGAGTAGATGCCGGAGTGAAAGTTCGTTCGTATGAAAAATACATTTCAAATGTTGCAGTTCTCTTCCTAGATTTTTTTTCTTTTCTTTTTTTACTCAAGACATGCAATGGCATCATTACGTTGTCCTGTATTAACAGTGGTGCCATCACGCCTGAGTGCTGTCAGTTCAGAAAAGTCTAACTTGTATTGCCTTAGAAGGTTATATAATGATTTTGCTATTTCTTTTCAATGACCAGAACGAGATGTCAAGCGACCCAAGTATTCCAAATCAGGTTCAGGCAGCACGGGGATGTATTCTTCGCTTTTCTCTCGACGGTGCCGCTTGTTCTTTTTTCATTAAAAATAGTTTTATCCTTTCTACCATCCAAAAATATGCTTTTAATTTTCTTTCCATTAAAAACTTCTTCCGCCTGTCTGTCCTTTCCAAGTTTCTATTTCTCTCTTCTGGCCTTGTTTTTACAGATGACGAGATTCGTTTGCTCTTACAGCTTCTGCATGTTGAAGCAACCAGTAGTAAGGACGCATGATATCAGGATAAGTTGGCAATTGCAATCCTTTCAATATGCATGGTGTCCCAAAAGGCTAATTTTCACACTATCGCGATTCTTTACATTGTCATGGTACTACACACAAGCCATTTCTATGCTCGTCGAAATGAAACGCACAAATCACTGTTATGGCATTTTAAACGATCCAAAAAGCACTGCAGCTCAAAAGGAAAAGGTTTCGCATTTACACTGAACAAACGTGGCAGGGAATTGGAGCATAGAAAAATAATAAGAATCCCTCATCGAATTTTCGCCTCTCTTCTATTTATCCTTCACTTCCTCAACATTACGCGAGTCATTGCGCTCACTTAGAGTCCTGCTTCCCTACTATCTCACCTATCACGTTTGTTTTTGAAGTATACTGCTGTCCTTTGCCCAAAAATATGACCTTGGATGCATAGAAAAAATAAAGAAGACCAAGGGACATGAATAAGAGTGAAACTAATGAACGATTCAAACAAAGACAACTTTTCCTTGTTATACGCGAAAAAGCTATAAAAATCGACTAGTTTAAAATACACATAACAATAAAATAATGCATTATCAGAACTTATTTAAACATTTGATACATTAAATGTGTCTTTTCGAGTAAATGCAATTTATTTATGCAATATATTATAAAAATAAATTTATTTTAATATTTTAAAAGCTTTTGCTAAAAAAGCTCAAAAATCATCATTTTTGCAAAACTTCAAGCCATTTGCAGCAGGGTACGGAAATGTCCAAAAAATCTCAAATTTTTGTGTGAACTGAGTGCACAAGTGGCCACTTTTCCGCACCCGCCATAATCGAAAATCGGAAAAAAGTTTTTTAGGCCCACCTTACTCATTATGATATTTACTTCCCAGCTAAAAAAAGTTTACACTTTGTTTGCAAAAAAGTTTAGATTGTACACAATTTGTGCACAAAAAGTGACTATTTTTGAATACTCCGAAAAGTATGTACTTTTTGTGAAAAATATTTTCATGTTTTATGCATACAAAAAAGTGAACATTATAAGTTATCAAAAACAGTGCACTTTTTTTGCATAAAATAAATAAATATTCCATGTGTGCAAAAATTGTGCAATTTTTTTTTTTTTTTTTTTTTTTTTTTTTGAAAAAAAAAATTAAAGATTCCAATTTTGCAAATATTATGTACTATTTTTTTATAGATGTGAAAATTAGATTTTTTCATTACAGGGATTATTATTTTCATGCCTGGTGCCTTTTCTAAATTTGTGAAAATTTTCAAAAGTAAACTAATGTTGTATTTAACTTGCATTTAATCAGAAGGAATAAATTGGATTATGTCTTAATAAGCCAAAATAAAATGAGTTAATTAAATTTCAAAATCGTGAGGTTGTGGGCCCTTTCTCAATAAAAGAAAATTCTCAGTTCGATTTTAATTTTAAGGTAAACAAATTAAATACATTTTAGTATGCTTATCTAATTTGAAGAAAAACAAATTTAACTATTTAAATTTCAAAATCCAGAAATAGGGGTAATGAACCTCCCCCCCCTCGCTTCATTACCGGAAACTTCCTTGAGATTATCTTATATTTTAAGTTGCTTAAAAATAATAAATTCTACTATCTTTTAACACATTCGCTGCCGCTTACTTGAAGATGTGATGATAGTTAATGCCGCACTGTAGAAGTGGGTTTTTCCCAGAAGCCGATTTATTTTTTATAACAAATAATCAGTGAAAGATTTTCTCGTACCAGCGCGTGACTGGCTATTTGACACCACCTCACATCACGCGCTGGCGCGTGAGTGACCCCTTAACGCTGGCGCCACATCACGCGCTGGCGCGTGATCGGCAGCGAATGTGTTAAAAATAAGGAAAATAGAAATTTTGATTAATTATAAATTTTTAAACTTAGGGGAGGGGTAATGTTTTTAGTAAAACCCTCTAACTTTACGGAAATATTTAATTTCTCTTTTATTTTAAATTTCTCGAAAAGACATAATTTTACTATGTTTTTCAAAATCATTCAAAAATAAAATTCAATTGTATTTTAGACTAAATAATATTTAAATCAAACTTAAGGGAGGGGCAATGACTCTCATATGGCTTCTTCCCATAAAAATCGTTTAATTTTAAATTACTTGAAATAAACATATTTTATTGGGCATTTCAAAACGAAAAAAAAAAAAAAAAAAAAAAAAAGTTAATTAAATTTCAAAATCCTGTTAAGGGCAAAATGTGCCTATCCCTAGAAAGAATTAATTTTGCTGTGTTTTTCTAAATCGTAGAAAAACAAAACTTAGTTAAATTTCAAAATCGAGAGAGGGGCAAAAGCCATTCTATGCCCCCTTCCCCCATTGCAAAATTTTTACTTTTTTTTTTAAGTTACTCGAAAATAATAAATTTGACTACGAATTTCAAAAAAAGAGAAAAATAAATTTTAATTAATCAAATTTTAAAAAGAAGGGGAGGCAATTGCTCTCACATGCTTTCATCCCCCTATCAGAAAATGTGTTACTTCCTTTTTTATTTTAAATTTCTCGAAAAGAATAAATTTTATGAAGTTTTTCAAAATAAAAAAAAATTAAATAATTAAGTTTCAAAATCGAGGGAAGTGAAGTGGACCCCCCCCCCCACACACACACACACATACACATACACACACACACACATGCTCACAACACGCGCGCAAACACTCCACTTTTTCAACGAGCTTACAATTTGCCCTTTTCCCTTATCAGGTATAGCTTCCAATTATTATGACAATCACTTGCGCTTTCAAAAATCAGACGAATCCTTTTTAATAATTATTAATTTATTTATTATTCTCTCATGTACTGCTATAGCGATCTTTCCGACTCTAGGAATCAGAAGGATTAATACTTCTCAACACAAAGACTTGGAGCTGGTGTGTTTACATGTGACGTCACTCGACCGCGAAGCGAGAGAATCGAATGGATACTACCGCGTGTTCCGTCGTCTTTTATTTTTATTATTTCTAATTTAAATTATAGCGTTTATACCAAAGTTATTTTTTTACAAGTATCTCTGTGAAAATTTCAGATGACTCAGTCATTTGTAAGCACAGGCAAACCCTGTGGAATCGATCGGGATCGAAAAAAAATTTCGCCTTTTGCTCCAAGTTTATGAATTTGCAGGGACTTGAAAATCTTTCTGAATTAGCTAGCTCTACAAATATAGCGTTATAGTTTTATGGGAGGTGGGGGAGCTCTGACGAATGATATCGTAAGGTATCTCTAGAGGGAGGAGGTGGTTTGGCTTTTGGAATTAATATCATTTTTTATTCTGAAATTTGATAAACAAAATATAAAATTACAGAATCTTGCTTTGATTAAAAAATTGATACTCATTAATGCATGGTTATTGTTTGTAATAACAACCACACATTATTAATTTAATTGTTGATGTTAATTTATTCATTGATATTGATTTAATCACTGATATTAATTTAATTTGCTGATTATTTGACATTTACTAGATGCTTAGATTGCTTTTCAAAACAAATGGAAATTCTTATGAAAAATAAAAATTAATTCCCCCTTAAATTATAAGTGTTTTGTGAGGTGAAAAAAGACATGAGATGGGCATCACAATTTTATTATCTTTTTTGCAGATTCTTTTTCATTAAACCTTTATTTTGCTTCATGTCATGTTTAGTTTTTATTACTTACTATTTGAAAAATTTAGGTTGTTAATAAACATTTAAAAAATAAGACAATACACCACAGGTAAGTGACTGTTTGATTAATTAATGCTTCAATTGTAAAAATATTTTACCTACAGATTATTTTCTGCAGAAACATGGATTTCTGCTTTTTCGACGATGAATTTCATTATCTCTGAGATTGATGGGAGTATGCATTAAAATTTGTTGTCATTTTTATATGGGGGAGGTAACAGATGAAATACAACAAAAATGCCAGTACAAACCTCACTGTGTTGGGTAAATTTCTTC
This sequence comes from Maratus speculifer, assembly GCA_964019185.1. Classification (NCBI taxonomy): domain Eukaryota; kingdom Metazoa; phylum Arthropoda; class Arachnida; order Araneae; family Salticidae; genus Maratus; species Maratus speculifer. The sequence continues at coordinate 18,857,217 of OZ025303.1, read as the reverse complement.
AAAGGATTGCTGGAAAAGTGTAAATTTCTCCTAATAATCGGGGGAAAAAATTTAATTCGTCAAAAATTACTAATAAAAAGTATCAATCTTTTCTTGTTTGACAACAAAAATAAGATTTTTACAAAATGAATCGATAAAATGTGTGATTTTTATGGAGCTGGTCAACAAAATTATCTATTTTTACAAAGCCGTTTAAGAAAATTCGCAATTTTTCTGCACCAATCAACAAAATTCATGATTTTTACAAAGACAGTTGCCAAAATTCACAATTTTTTCTGCGTCTGATCAATAAAATTTCTGATCTTCATGAAACCGATTGACGAAAATCGTGATTTTTACAAAGCAATCGACAGAATTCGTGATTTTTACAGAGCCAATCAATGGAATTTGCAATTGTTTTCACATGATCGGTAAAATTCACAATTTTTCTAAAGCTGATCACCAAAATTATCGATTTTTTCTTGTTTGACAACAAAAATAAGATTTTTACAAAATGAATCGACAAAATGTGCGATTTTTATGAAGCTGATCGATGCAATTTATGATTTTTCAAGTCTGGTCAACAAAATTATTGATTTTTACATGACCGATCGAGAAAATTCACAATTTTTCTATGCCTGATCAAAAAAATTTATGATTTTTTCGAAACCGATCTATGGAAATTAAAATTTTTAAAAGCAATTCACAAAATTCATGACTTTTACAAAGGCAATCGAAGAAATTTGCAATCTTTCTTCACATGATTGGTAAAATACACAATTTTTCCACAGCTGATTGATGAAGTAAACAAAAATTATGATTTTTAAGAAATGGGTTCACAAAATATGCGATTTTTATGAAGCCGATCAATGTAGTTTACGATTTTTCGAGTCTGGTCGACAAAATTATCAATTTTTAAGTAAACGATTGAAAAAATTCACAATTTTTCTTCATTTGATCAATAAAATTTGATTTTTACGAAACTGATTGACAAAAATCGCAATTGTTTTTCACATGATCGGTAAAATTCACAATTTTTCCACAGCTAATCAACAAAATTATCGATTTTTTCTTGTTTGATAACAAAAATAAGATTTTTACAAAATAAATTGACAAAATGTGTGATTTTTATGAAGCTGATCGATGGAATTTACGATTTTTTGAGTCTGGTCAACAAAATTATTGATTTTTACATAGCCGATTAAGAAAATTTCCAATTTTTCTGCACCAGTCAACAAAATTTGTGATTCTTACAAAGACAGTTGCCAAAATTCACAACTTTTTCTGCGTCTAATCAATAAAATTTCTGATTTTTATGAAACCGATTGACGAAAATCATCATTTTTACAAAGCAATCGACATAATTTGTGATTTTTACAGAGCCAATCGACAGAATTTGCAATTTTTTTCCCACATGATCAGTAAAATTCGCAATTTTTCCACAGCTGATCAACAAAATTATCGATTTTTTCTTGTTTGACAACAAAAATAAGATTTTTACAAAATAAATCGACAAAATGTGCGATTTTTATGAAGCTGATCAATGGAATTTATGATTTTTTGAGTCTGGTCAACAAAATTATTGATTTTTACAAAGCCGATTAAGAAAATTTGCAATTTTTCTGCACCAATCAACAAAATTCGTGATTTTTACAAAGACAGTTGCCAAAATTCACAATTTTTTCTGCATCTGATCAATAAAATTTCTGATTTTTATGAAACCGATTGACGAAAATCGCCATTTTTACAAAGCAATCCACAGAATTCGTGATTTTTACAGAGCCAATCGACAGAATTTGCAATCGTTTTTCACATGATCAGTAAAATTCACAATTTTTCCACAGCTGATCAATAAAATTATCGATTTTTTCTTGTTTGACAACAAAAATAACAATTTTACAAAATGAATCGACAAAATCTGCGATTTTTATGAAGCTGATCGATGGAATTTATGATTTTTTGAGTCTGGTCAACAAAATTATTGATTTTTACAAAGCCGATTAAGAAAATTTGCAATTTTTCTGCACCAATCAACAAAATTCATGATTTTTACAAAGACAGTTGCCAAAATTAACAATTTTTTCTGCATCTGATCAATAAAATTTCTGTTTTTTATGAAACCGATTGACGAAAATCGCCATTTTTACAAAGCAATCCACAGAATTCGTGATTTTTACAGAGCCAATCGACAGAATTTGCAATCGTTTTTCACATGATCAGTAAAATTCACAATTTTTCCACAGCTGATCAATAAAATTATCGATTTTTTCTTGTTTGACAACAAAAATAACATTTTTACTAAATGAATCGACAAAATCTGCGATTTTTATGAAGCTGATCGATGGAATTTACGATTTTTCGAGTCTGGTCAACAAAAGTATTGATTTTTACAAAGCCGATTAAGAAAATTTGCAATTTTACTGCATAAATCAACAAAATTCATGATTTTTACAAAGACAGTTGCCAAAATTCACAATTTTTCTTCATCTGATCAATAAAATTTCTGATTTTTATGAAACCGATTGTCGAAAATCACGATTTTTACAAAGCAATCGACAGAATTCGTGATTTTTACAGAGCCAATCGGCAGAATTTGCAATTGTTTATCACATGATTGGTAAAATTCACAAATTTTCCACAGCTGATCAACAAAATTATCGATTTTTTCTTGTTTGACAACAAAAATAACATTTTTACAAAATGAATCGACAAAATCTGCGATTTTTATGAAGCTATGATCGATGGAATTTACGATTTTTCGAGTCTGGTCAACAAAAGTATTGATTTTTACAAAGCCGATTGAAAAAATTTGCAATTTTACTGCATAAATCAACAAAATTCATGATTTTTACAAAGACAGTTGCCAAAATTCACAATTTTTCTTCATCTGATCAATAAAATTTCTGACTTTTATGAAACCGATAGTCGAAAATCGCAAGTTTTACAAAGCTATCGACATAATTCGTGACTTTTACAAAGCCAATCGATGAAATTTGCAATTTTTTTTCACACGATAGGTAAAATTCGCAACTTTTCCACAGCCGATCAACAAAATGATTGATTTTTTTTCTTGTTTGACAACAAAAATAAGATTTTTACGAATTGAATCGACAAAATACGTGATTTTTACGAAGCCAATCGATGAAATTTGATTTTTCGAGTCTGGTCGACAAAATTATCGATTTTTACAAAGGCAATCAAGAAAATTCGCAATTTTTACAAAGGCAATCAAGAAAATTCTCAAATTTTTAATACCTCTAAACCAATGCAACTGTGCAAAAAACCTATAAATTTTTCAAATGATCCTGGAAAAAAACTATTTTCTCCAAAAAAATGTGGGAAGTAACTCTTTCCATCATAGGATTTCGGAAAAAGCGCGACTTCAGTCAAAGGATTATGTAAAAAGTTGCGGCTTTTCTTAAAGGATTACGAAAATATTCTAATTTTCTAAGATAATCGTTAAAAATACTCTATTTTTTGTCGAAGATCGTGATAATTACTCTACTTTTTGTGGAAAGATCCTGGAAAATACTCTAATTTTCTTGAAAGATCGAAGAAGTGTTCTAATTTTGTCAAAAAATTGAGGAAAATATGTAGAGTTTGTCGAAAGATCAAGAGAAATACGCGAATTTTGCAGAAAATATGTGAATTTTTTCAAATGATTGCAGAAAATATCCAAATTTTTCCTCAAGATTACAAACAATACCCGAATTTTTCCGAAAGATCACAGAAAATATGTAAATTTTGCCGAAAAATATGAGTAATTTGTTGTAAGATTGAGGTAAATAGAAGTATTTTGTAGAAAGGTAGCAGAAAATCTCTAATTTTGACGAAAGATCGGAGGAAAATCGCGAATTTTATCGAACGATCGAAGAAAAATCAGAATTTTGTTGAAAGGTCACAGAAAATGAGAATTTTCTAGAAGGATCGTAGAAAATATGAGAGTTTTTTCAAAAGATCACTGAAAAAAGTGTATTTTGACAAAAGGTAGCAGAAAATATGAAAATTTTGACGAAAGATCATGGAAAATACACGAGTTTTGACGAAGGATCGCAGTAAATATGCAAATTTTCTCAAAAGATTGTGGAAAATATCTGAATTTTGTCAAAAAAGGGTGAGAAAAACTACGAATATCTCTAAAGGATCATTGATAAATGCAAATGTCATTGAAAAAACAGTGGAAAAAAGTGCGATTTTTGTAAGAAGTTCGCAAAAAAGGCTAATTTTGTTAAAAAATTACAGAAAAGTTCTAATTTTGTCAAATGTCCTTGAAAGTTCAGCTTTTTTTTTTCCTGAGGCTGTACAAAGTCTGATTTTTGTCAAAAGTAGCAAATTTTGGCAAAAGATCGCACAAAAATGCCAAATTTTGGCTAAAGATCGGGAGGGGGGGGGGGGACTTCATCATAGGGTCGTGGGTAAAAATGCAAGCTACGTGTGTGTGTAGATGTTCACTCAGACCCAGTTTGTAGAAGGGGAATTCAAAATATTTTCAGTCTTGACAAAATTTCAAACTTGCACCCATGGTTCTTATCTTAAAAGTATGGGACCAAAGCATTTTCGATTAACCGGGGTTCCATAGGATTTTTTTAATAACTGAGAAGCTTATGGTGAAAAGCTTGATAGTTAGTACGGTGCTGTAATAAAAATGTTGTAACGTGTTACAGATTATGTGGTAGATGTGGAACAGGATTACACACAGTGAAGCTACTGAGATAAAAAATGTGTCACTGAGATATTGAAGTACAAGAAGATGCAACAACAAATGTGTTGTTATTTAAAAGATGACGTGATAAATCAGCATTGATACCATGCAAAGTTGAAAATCAAAAGAAAATCGCAACATATTATGTAAAATAATGAAGTATTTTACATATATATATAATAAAGAGCTCAAAATTATGCAGTAGACCAAATAAGTAAGTTAACTCTGTTTTTTTAATAAAAAACATTTTTTTTTTTTTTTTTTTTTTTTTTTTTTTTAACACTATTTCTACTAGTGTCCAAACGTACCTTTCAAAGTTCTGATTTTTGCTTCTAATTTTTAAAGCTAATTAAAACAAATTTCAATGTATTAAAAATGATTTGGAATTGTTTTGGTGTAAAACTTATAAATAAAACAGTAATCATAAATCAAAATATGTTGAAAGGTTCAATTGACATCGGTAAAAATAGTGTTAACAGTAAAATTTTTTACATTTAAAAAGGACTTGGAATTTTAAGATCTTTTGGTTAAGTCAATTTTTGGATCACCGGAGTACTACTGTAAATATATATGCATATGGATCATTCTTAAAAAAAGGTCCCTTTGGGGATTTTTTTTTCATTAAAAGAAAATTAATATTTGAGAGGATTGTATGCATCTCCAAGAACAGAAATTGAATATCAGCAACATGCATTAAAAACAGGGTTGGTTGATTTAAATCGGCTTGATTTTAATCATGATTTAAATCACGATTTAAATCAACTGATTTTTTTAAAAAAATCATTGATTTAAATCAGTTTTTCTTTTATGTTATTTTTTAATAAATTTCAGATGAAACAAACACAATAATGTGCTTTAATATAATTTAGTTTTATATACCATATATAATCAAACAACTTTCAGAAAGATAAAGCTTAAGCTTAGTAAAAAAGTAAAATAAATGTAAAGTTTAGAAAAAAAATGCTTTCAAATTTCATTTGAATCAAATTATAAAATAATCTTGCAACGGTAAAGAAATCTAAACAGAAAAATACTAAATATTTGAATATTTACTCATTAGTATTTAGAAAAACTTTTGCAAGTTGAGGTAAAATAAAATTGTATGACTTTATGTGCTGTACTTTGGTGAAGGGGATTTGAGTAATATAAGGACACTATATAAGGATTTGAGCAAAATCTGAATCAGCAATTTATTTATTTATTTAATTTAATATAATTGATCTCAGCCCTTTAGAATGGTGGAAAGTATTTTTGTTACAGTTATCAAAAAAGCTCATACTAAAAAGAGAATTAATGATCAACTAGCTTTTTACTGCAATAGATTTATCTGCTTCAATCGAACAAATGTTTTTTGCCTTTGGT